>JAHDVE020010637.1:0-105778 GCA_022606495.2 Halesus radiatus
AAAATCACACAAAAAATATATATACAGGGTAATTTGAATATTTATGTTATAAATAAACGGTCATTTAAAGAATCTAACCCCACGTTATGGAAGCCACTGTCACCGTACACAGAACCTCGCTCCGTTACGTAAGCACATTTGTATTGGCAATCTTAGTAAAGTTCACCAATAGATTTAATATATAAAATATCCCCAAACTAGCTCTTCTCAGGGTAGAGGGATGTATACGAGAAGTAATACACCCGTCTTTTAGTCGTGTTGTCAGTTCGTTGATGGGCGATTCTCGAAATTACCGCTTAGTTATCATTAATAAAAACAAATACATATAAATAGATAGATAGATAAATAAATAGATACATATAAACGGGAATAGGGAATTCAAAATAAAAACAACTCTCTTTTGCTATATAAAATACCTGGTAGGCAGGCGTATATATTTATAGCGGAATTTAAAGGCTCTAGGAAAAGCTTTAACCTTTCTGTGAACGACTGCAGGTTATTAAAAGATAGACAGAATTTGAATGAGTTTAAATGATTTCAGTTTTATCTACAAGCAAAAGGCAAATGAATAACTAAGTAAATTGGAACGGAACCCTTGTTGTTGGAAGCAGTGCGAAGGCGGCGGACAGGTCGGCTCTCCAGGCAAGACTCCGTCCTCCACTGTCCCTGTGGTCGCTTCCCCCCTCCCTCCCTTTACCAAAGGGGGCGGAGAAATACTTATCATAGACAACTAATGTTTATTTATGGTTAATTCCTGGTCCGCGGTTTATCAATTTTAGTTTGTTAGGGACTCGCTTCATAACACACTTCAGGAAAAAAATATTCGCTCTCATATGAAAATCAAGATTTCAGCTTAACTGTTTTTACGGGTAGTAAAATATTCGTTTTCATCGTCTCCTGTAAAGTTTTGATTTTATATCTTAGTCGATGTTATTATCATGGTCTACCAATTGTTATGACCAACTAAATAAATGAGCATATAAGTTCCTTGTCAAATCTATGTAAAACATACATTTTGATCAGATATTTGTCGCATTTATGTATTACCTCGTTTTTTTAGAATGGGCACAGCTTTTCAGCCTTCATAGACTGCACGCCACTAGTACGTACCTCTGTCGCCAATGCATGAATCCTTTTTTTTTCATTGAAGTTCTTTCGAAAAAAAAATCGTTTCACGTATTTTGTTACTCACCTAAAGCTTGTAGGCAAATTGATATTTAAAAAAAAATAATCATAAAACACACTTCTAATTTTATACATTTTCTATCTTTCGTACTTTACGATACAAGTTGAATGTGGTAAACTTATTACGCTTTTAAAATTGAAGCTTGGTTAAATACAATGCGAGTGTTTGAAACTCCATAATTCAATAAAATACGCATGTCAAAGAGGTACGTCAAAAGATTTTTTAAACTTCGCCAAAGTTTTAGTTTTAGTTTACACGTCGCAACAATGGAAACCGTGTATACATAGCAGCAAAAAATATTCTTGTCAAAAGATATCTGTCTCGCTGATGTCTCACATTAATAACTTGTCAGTCATTCAGGGAAAAAATTTAACAACATGTCGTGTTCCTTGGAACGAGTCTAATGTTTTAATGGAAGTTAAATTACTTATTTAGCCTCGGTATATCTCAACTTTTATGAGAAAAAAAATTGTAACGATGTATAGTCAGTTCGTGTGAAGATTCCATTAAATTTACAAAATTAAAATTTCTCATTTTAGGATAAAATAGGTCATTCCAAGAACGTTAAAAAACATAATTCACGATAATAAGTTCCATAAGAAAGCTTAAGGACTTACAAAGAGATCTTCAAATATTTTGTGTATGTTTTAAAAGTTAATTTACTAGTAATTAATCAAAACGTCAAACACCCTAAACTGCATGTTTATGACATACTTAAATAAGTTTCAACTTTAATCTAAAAATATTTTGCCGCAAATATTTACAACACTTACAGCGTAATGATTAAATAAAAGACACTTTTTAACTTTATTCTAGTTTTATGTGACCAGTTTCAGCCTGTGACAGCTATCTTCAGATTGTTACAATTAATGCTTAAACTATGATTTAA
Source organism: Halesus radiatus (assembly GCA_022606495.2). NCBI lineage: Eukaryota > Metazoa > Arthropoda > Insecta > Trichoptera > Limnephilidae > Halesus > Halesus radiatus. Next base: position 2,076 of record JAHDVE020010637.1, read on the forward strand.
CACAGTTTTGGGTATCAGGGGTAACAAACCATGATTTTACTTAAATTATATTTTTCAGTGTTGTTAGAGCATGCTTTTATAAAACTTGACTTATATGGTACTTTGAATTTATTCATAATATTACTTTATACATCAATCTGGTTTCGAAAATCCTTAAGTAGGGTTACAGTTGTTTTTTTATTGTAAAGATGATTTTATATTTTTTTATATAATAAAAGGTTGGTGAATACTGATCGATAATCATATTCTAGGATTTTCCCATCTTAGATGTAATATCAAGGTTAACAACAGGATTTTCAATAATAGGGTTACTACTTGTATTATGATATATTTACAATGGTTTCATAATAATTATATTAAATATGCATTTCTGGGAAATAATTATGTAATTTTACCTTTATGATCTATTCAAGAAGACTTAATTTCACGGTACCGTGTAATTTTTAAGTGTTTTGCAATGGAATTCCACCACGTGTTAACATTTTCAAAATTAGAAACTTACACCGTAATGTAAGAACGCTAAAACAAACATTTTAAATCAAACCTGAAATCTTTTTTTCTGTACATGTTAAAACTCTCGAACGGTGAGTTCTGACATAAAATCTGTTACTTTTGTCGCTATTTTCACATTGCAGCATCATTTCAATCAAAAGTTTTAGCTCTTTGTAATATCTGAAGTGTTTTTTTCAGACGACACGATATCAAACATCATATTGTAGTTAAAAAGGCCAATGGGATAAATGGAAAAAATTGTATTTGTCACACAATACTATAAACGTAATATTTTTAAAAAGAAAAAAAATAATGAATGAGAAAACTTTTCTATAAACCACTATTTAATAAATAGAAAAATAATAAATACGTAAGAATAGACAAATTATAAAAATTAACAAAAAAAAATTACAACAAGTGTTAGGTAAGTAATTAATAAAAATATAAAAAAAAAAAAAAAATAATAATAATAATAAAAAAAAAAATAATAATTAAAAAATGTTAAATAATAAATTTATTCTAAAAGTTTAAAAAATAAAAAATATTTTTTTATTATTAACAAAATCATTTATCAAAATCAAATCAGAAATATTACCATATTTACACATATGTTCTACACAATATCCTCAAAAAATACTTCGAAGGTTTTTCTTTAAAATGCTCAGAAGAAGAAGAATAGGGTGTATTTTCATATTTTCATTAAGACTAACATTAATGTTCTTTTAATGCGAATTACAAAACTTTGTTTTAGTTTATTCAAAAAAAGTACCGGGAAAGGATTGCATTATTTTCATGTTTCGTATTTTTTAAAACGTACGTAGGACGGTTAGAAAAAGTCGTATTTCTGATTTGATTTTGATAAATGATAAGCCCATGTACTTTTTAAAAGCATATAACAACTTTTCTTTTTAGAAACATTGTGTTTATTACATTGCATAAACATATGTTTCGAATTAATAAAACATTCCTCTCCGACGTCCCTCTCCCCTTAATAAGATAAGATGATAAATGTTTTGACGATAACTCTGAAACAATATGTTCCTCAAGTAGTGTGGATACATTACAATCAACGAATAGAAAATTCTTCCAAGTAGCCATAAAATCCGATAACCAGATGTGCAATAATGGTGCGGTTACAAAGTGCAATACGAACACGATCTAAACTTGCTCCGCAGCCAGCGATCATAAAATGGGTTCTAAAGTTTTCACATAACTTCCATCTAGAGCCAAAACAAAGTAACAAGGCTGAAGCAAATCCTTTTATCTTTACAGCCGGGAGCGTTTGCCATATTTTACTGCTGCAAAGTACCCACCGCAGTGACTACAATCTCTTATGTTATTGACACCCGACCCATATACGTCCATGGGACTCTGCAATACTATGGGACAAAATCGAGATGGCCAACCATTGACCATTTTCAAGTCAGTCTTGGGTCCAAAACCGAGATAGTGCATATCTTATTTTACCGGATTTGATAGAAAACTATGTAATGTCGCCAATTTAAGTGATACATTTTGATTCCTGCACCCCAGACAGGCAAATGAAAATTATTATCTGTCCAAGAAATAATGTCATTTCTTAAAAAAGTAGGGAAAACTTGAACTCAATTTGGGCACACGAACACGCCCATAATACATTTCTATAACTGTATTTCTCCAGTAACCAGAGTCAGTGAAGTCATGACATTCCCAATTTGAAGGAATGCTGTGAGGTTGATAGGGATTCAGTAAGAGAAAGTATGGAATGTATTTATTTACGAAGCATATCTTAATAAAAGTATATATTCATAGGTATTTTAAAACTATAAAATAATTTGCAAAATTACTGCCTCGACACAGGCTAGCCTAGTGAGGCGGGTTATGTGAAACTTCAACTATAACTGTTATTATATTATTTTCTATTTTACTTTATAAACCCCTGTACACTTACATTATTATATTATACATGTCTTTTAGTTATAGTTAAATTTAATAACAATAAAGATATTATTATTACTATTTGATCTATTCACATTATTAAAAATAATACAGCTTTTAAAACCTGTTAGCGCTTTGTCTTTGCTTTCTATAAAAATCACTCTTTTTTTGTAATTGCTCATTCCCAAAACTGAGTTTGTAAACTACTTTCTTCTCCCAAATTAACCTGCAAAAAAAAATTACAAGTTACTTACAACTTTCTCTGTGGAAATTTTTAAATAATATATATTTTAATATTAATCAGTGCCATGCATAATGTAAATATTATTTATTTACGTTTAAACCTGATGCAACAACAACAAAAAAAATTAACCTCTGGGAGCGCGTAGCCGTTATTGATAAGTCAAGTAACGTATTCCTCGATTAATTTTGTTTTTCCGCGTTTCTAAAGAAACAGCTGGATGTTTATATTAAAATCTAAATAGTCGATTATAAGTATCGAAAAATGTATTTTACTTTCGTTGAACATTTTTTACATTGATTGTTCGCAGATACACACAAAAACTTACATGTTTTTACCGGTTTCTTTTTATGTATGTTTAGAGATTTTTCTAAACCGAAAAGGTTTCCAACCCCTCTCGTTAAAAGTATAAAACTTTCAGTTCAGTAAGCCAGCTCGGAAGTACTCGGAGTCACTGAGTACAAGTGGTCAATATGAATCAGTTTGAGTCCGGATGAGTAGTTTTGAGTATGTATGAGTCGAGTGGAGTAGTTCCCAACGGCAAGATTATGTGCATCGGGGAATACGGCGGGCCGGAGCACTGGGGAGCTTTGAGTACATTTAAAAATAGAATATGGATTTTGTCGCAAGATGAAAGGCGCTGCTTAAAGGCTAGCACTCAAAAATATAATGATTTATACTCGTATGTGAATTCTTTACGCGTAGTTAGGAAAATATCGAAGGTTTCCAGTGAACAAATTTTGAAACTGCCAGCTTCAAATTTGATATGAAATACATGCTAGAACTTTATATAAAAGGTCTTCACTGGTTATCGAACTGCACCTGTTTTAGATATTTCATTATGTATTTCGTAGAATTAAAAATTATGCAGTTAAGAATTTTATTTACAGAAAACATTAGACATTTTTCTTACTGCTCTTTAAAGAATTTACAGGTTAATCATTACTAGTATTGCTTCTACTACTAGTTTATAAAGTGGCATTTATCCCCATTTTGAGTGCTAACCCTTTAATATGGATTAATTTTATAAGGAGAGAAGAATTATTTGGAATTTTCTAGAAACGATGTCTAAGGATGTATTACAAATAGGGTAGAGAGAAAGAATAGATGATAATTAAACTTTACCTTGGAACACACTCCTTGTTTTATTCACATTCATATTGTTCTGATATTTATCTACTGTTTATGTAACCCGATCTGTATTTGATTCACTTGATCGAGTCACGTATTTACGGTAAATCTTTCACTTCTTTTTTTTTACTTCCGCTGTACGCAGATATTCTTCTGACGCTTATTTCTCTGTCCATAAAAATAATCGAAAATCGGCGTGGCATTATTTTTGGATCTTCCCATTCATAATTCTACCGTAATTTATCAAATTTTTCTCTGGCAATACGTATTTGAGTGAAGGTATCAGCAAAAGCAATTTATATCATAAAATTCAATTGTCGTACTTAGTGTAAAATACTCATAAATGAGATCACTTACACATGTAATAAGGAGTTACAAGTGGAATAATTAATATTTTCTACTCTTTCCTCAAAAGCTCTCTGGCGTCCAGCTTTAGAAGTAGACCTCAATATTTCGTTAATTTAATTTCGATTTTTGGTAACGTACGAACCCTGAAGTTCTCTCCAAATCAACAGATCAATGTATCTCTTTCCCAACCATGGACCTCCTTGGACTTTCTATTTATACAATTCGTCTATCTATCTCGCAAGGAGAAGCCCAGCTTGGATCTTTCCTTGGCTCTTTGCTTGATAGAAGCCATTTCCATCACACCGTTCTTGGTCAAAGTTCATGTCGATGCTCCAAACGTTATCGCTAAAAGTGTAATACGTACGTTTATATACGATCGTTTACATTCCTTGCACTGTTCTAAAAAGCTCAGCTATTAAATCAGGCTCGACTGAATATGTACCAATTATTTTGTAGGATTCTTGGGTTTCTCGTATTTACATAAACATGAATATTCTAGAAGTGCTCACTGTTCACATAAACAACTGCGCAGTTCCACATTTCAAGCCATTATTTTTCGATAGGTACATTTCTAAGCCTTTTGTGCCGACCCATAAAACATTTATTCACGTGGAATACGATGACGGGCTAGAAGTACATATAAGAAGTGTATTTCTTTATGAATAATATATAGCGAGAAAGGGAAAACAGCTGAAAATGACAGCCATGGCTATATTTAGACACTGAAGGGTTGGAGATAGGTTTGGATTTCATATTTCTAGTAAGTTTTCACATGAAATGATGAAAGAATTGTGAAAACACATTAAAAATATTTTCGTTTCTGGCGATATGTGTATACATATCACTGAAGACATAAATCGATGTGTGTTGTGGGGTTGTGGGCGTGTCTGTGAGCCTGAAGTAGCTTCAATTTCGTCTCACGTCTGGTTATCTTGATCAAACATTTTCTAATATCGAAATTCTGTCGTGATCACCATCACATATCTTTATCCTGTCTGGGGCCTAGGAGTCGAAAGGTCTTATTAAAACCGACGTCATTAGTTTTTTTCTCAAATCGGTATTTTCTTTTCAGTGTATTGCGTACTAAAATAGTAATATATAGCGATTATGGTCTTATGAAGCAGCAAAAACTATCGAATGGTGAACGTCGTGAAATTTTGCACAGCTTTTCCTGTTAAAAATGTGTAGTTCAACGTAACCCTTTCGGCCCGCAATATATAAAATAAAATCTTCTGATGATGACGACCGATTCTGTACGTATTTATTAAAAACAAATTACTTATTGTGGTGAGCGAATACAGCAACACCAGGACAGATGCTCGCTACTGACGACGCTCCACTCAATGATAGAGAACCAAATTAGGATTCAATATACTCGTAAACACCGCGACGATCCGAGCTAGCGGAAGGAAAATAATTCCGTCCTCGTTGCCGGCGAATAAACATTTATTAACGGAATAAATTACTCGGTTTAATGTCACTTTCGGTTTTATTACGATTAACATTAACACTTATCTTTTAATACATAATATTCAATGAATGTGGAAGCGAACGTAGTAGTACAATTTAAAATCTTTATTCACCGGATATCACGAAGAAATAATTATCCTTCCACTAGCTCGGATCGTCGCTGTGTTTATATTGGATTCTAATTTGTTTCTATGTCATTGAATGACGCGTTACCAATATCGAGCATCAATTCTGGTGCTGCTGTGTTCGCTCACCGCATTCTTATAAATAATATCTGGCATTCAAAAGATAATTTTGTTTATAAAAACACTTGTGATTTGTGAAACACATTTTTTTTACATGAATACCGCACAATAGTTTCAACTGCTTCCAACCGTCTGGAGCCAGTGAGACTATGGCATCCCCAATTGGGGAATGTTGTGAGGCAGACGGTATTGGGGAGGGGAAGGAGAAAAGGAAGAAGAAGGTGGGGAAATACCTGGCTATTCGGATCTGGTCACCAAACACGGATAAAAGCCATTTCAAGCATCGTTTCAATTCTGAATGGTGGTCTTTCACCAGGGCGATACTGAGAGTATCTTCCACCCTGGAAAGTGCGCAAATATACTATATATTAATTTCAAATTAATTCGTTTTGAAACAGCACAAATTAATGAAATAAAATTTACTTGCGCACGCCGGAATTTGAACCCGCGACCTTCGGATTCGTAGTCGAGAGCCTTACCCCTCGACCATGGAGGCCGTCACCTGTTTTTTAACAGTAGTATATAGGTTTGCAATTAATTGTAGATATTTATTATTTTTGAACTACAGGATGTCATAACTGTGGGAACACCAAGCTACTCGCTTTGTTTTTTAAATTTGTTCTTCACATTCGCGTTTGGCACTTTGTTTAGAGAAACAAGGCAAATCACCATAATTCATTTTTCTTTAAATTTTTAATTTTGGTCTCTTGAATTATTTTTGTTTTTTATTCATCTAACATCTAATACATGGTTATTTCGATACATAAAATTTCTAAAATAAAAACACAAACTCTTTTCCATGTAATTGCAAAGCGTTAAATAATAAAAAAAAGTTTAAACATAAATTACCTTAGAAAAGACTTGGAATCATCTCCCTTCGGAGAGTACAACTAATGTCTGAACACAGTTTGATTAAAGTAAAACATATGCACTTGAACCATTGTGTCTAACTTACATTACTTTTACTATGAGCCATCTCTGTGTTACCATAAACTTTTGAATTATCCCAGGTGGCTTCAATTTTTGTCAACTTTTAAATGTCAATGTCTTCAGGTACGGGGAAAAGAAATACAAAAACCCTGAAATATGTATTTAAAAAAAAGTTTTATTTCGTGTGTATTCCGTATCAACGGTTTATTGAATTTTAGATAACACACCGTATCCGCCATAAACTACCCGCGGGTACCATTTTGTAGTATTAAATAATCGTTTTGATACTTGATAAAGAAAATTTAGTGCCTAAAATAAATTCATCAACTTCTCGGGAAGTACTATGTTGCGTAATATAATATGCTCCTGTGTTCTATATAGATAAGGTCATACGAAGTCGCCATGGAAATAATTACCACGTGTTTTCTTAAATAATCGCACAATAAAATAGATTTCCTTGTCAATGAACAATGTATTAAAATGGAAAATGAGCCCTTCTACGAGTTTCGCGAATATCTTCCCCCGCTGTTGATTTATGTTTTCGTGTGCCGACGTGCTCGGATGCATGATGTATCCTTAAATCGATACCATTAACATTTCTATCGATTTGGGTTCCTTAAATTCTAATTTATATTCTCGAAAAACCTTTTGATGAATGTATTCAAGTTACCTTCGAGTAAAATAACGAACAAAAATAAATTGTTCTCTGTAAGGAAAAGCAATATGTGTACTACTAACCATCACTCCATTTTCCCGCAGAGATAGGCAGAGAGGATAGACCGACACACAACTCTGTTTTAGCACACATTCCTTGCTTCAAACAAATTAATAGATTATCTGTGTTGGACGTCTTCGCCTCTTTCGCCTGCATTATTTACATTATTTAAAATTCGCACAAAAGGGATTTTTGTGGAAATTCAAGTCATTAATTTGTCGGTACCGTTCCCCCTTTGCAAGGGAATGATAGGTTGTGTCTCCTTCCCGTCCAGTCCTCTGCACAGATCGGGATCAACTGCCCCTACAGTTAGCCTGTGTATCACACATCTCACTCTATTATCTCATACGTTCTCTTCTGTTTTCCTGACTCTTTACAGGGCCCGACTCAAGTATTTGATTTACTCGATCGTGCCATGTCTTCTTCCCGACTTCTTTTTATCAAACATTTATTCTCCTCACACCTCCTTCTTCGTTCATTCATGCTATTTATCGAAACCATTCAATATTTCCCGATTTCTACATTTTAACACAATTTTACGCATATACTCGTACACCCTATGAATCTCATTTCTACAGCATTCAGTCTGTTTTCAACATAAATTCAGTAAGACACATTAATTTTAAACTCAATATTTCAATTGAAAGTATTAAATATAATTGATTACTCGATGAAAGAACTAAATTTACTACAAATCTAAGACCGAAGAATTATTTACGACTTGATATATATGTTCAAAATTGTAAAAGTGTATAGACAGCCATGATTTAATTAACCTCATTCAATTTCACATACCTACGAGAGCTACTCGTTTCAAAATCTTGTTTAAATGTAACAACACCAGGACTGAGCATTAAAAACACTCGCTTGTACCTAGATTACATGAAGTTAGTAATAGATACGCAGATGTAGGGGATCTATTTAACTGCACGAAAAGTAAGTACAAGGAGGCTATACTATCATACCCGTTCAATCAGTATTAATATAAATTATGTTTACTATGTTTTATATGTACGCATATCTCTTACTTTTATGTCCTTCATGAACTTTTATTATTTATATATTTTCTGATTTCATTGAACGATCTAATGCCACATTTAATAGTCACTTTTTACAATTACTTGTACTATTTTCTTATGCTTGTGTTGAACTGTTACATGCAATTATTGTTTGTATTAAATTAATAACATTGCTATTAAATAAATCCTTTCAATTTCAGTCCCATGCCTCATTCTCATACACCAAGATTATTCACTTGACTTCTTTTTACATTTTTTATTAGTGTCAACCGCGTTCAGTCCTCCACCAATGGAGTAATATCCAATTATCCTTCTTTCAATATCCTTATCAGCCTTTTTATCTATCATAAACATACTTTCCAAAAACACAAACTCATCCACTTGGTCGTAGGATTCATCATTCATTTATGAAATAGTGTGCAATATATTTATATTGCACACTATTTTCGTGGTGTCTTTTCGAACATCATGACATTCATCATCAAAGTAGAAAGCAGTCAACAGTCTGGTCCCGGCCGATAATTCCCAGCCGGCACTGTTTTTTGTGGCAAAGTACATAGGGTAGCACACATACAACGACACCTACCCGGGACCGTCCGGCAAAAAGCAAACCGGAGGCATCGCCAGCGCCGTGTCCGGCTTTCAGCGGGAAGACGTGTCGCTATCAACTGCCGTGTACTTACACAATTTCTCAATAATATGAGTTCTTATTGAAAATTATAATGCGGCATTATTTTTAATCAGCTAGCTGAAAAAATTATGATTATAAAAGGTGTATAGGTAACAGAAGAATTAATATTCCGTTCAAAGATGAACAATTAACTTTATCAATATGGAGACACTTTAATACGATTCCGTTTGATATAAATATGTATTAATTTTAAGTCACCTGTAATAAGTATTAGTTGTATGTCGCTAGCTGTAAGTCATAGATGTAAGTCACTAGTTATAAGTAGTAGTTGGATGTCGCTAGCTGTAAGTCATAGATGTAAGTCACTAGTTACAAGTATTAGTTGTATGTCGCTAGCTGTAAGTTATACATGTAAGACCCTAGTTATAAGTATTAGTTGTATGTCGCTAGCTATAAGTCATAGATGTAAGTCACTAGTTATAAGTCTCAGTAGTTAATCCCTAGCTATTAATTTAAATCTTAATTATAAGCCACTATTAATAAATCCTGGTTTTATGTTATTAGTTAATAGGGTAGAAAAATTAGTTGTATAACACCCTCGGGCTGATTTTCTTATGACATCGGCGATTATGGAAGTAATCCAACTATTATTTGAAGATCTTAATTCATCTATAGCTATTTCTTCATCAGAAAGGACCGATATTCCCATTTGCGTAATTTTTCTTTAATTATGTTTGAAGGAACGTTCAATATTCTGTCACATGTGTTCCAATTTTAGAAGCGAACATACAACGGACTCTTACCCCGCGTCTTGCGTAAGTGAGTCGCGCGAACGCGATTGGTACGCGGTTTAAAGCGAAGAGATGTGAAGCGACAACACTGAGCTACGTGCCCGCGCACCGCCCACTCGCGCTACCCCAGTCGTCGCCATTGATCGTTGACGAATGCAAGGGTTTTTTTATACTCGAAAACTCCTATAATAAATACAAAATTTTCCAGAAATTCGTATTTTCTGAAAGAAGTGAAACTCATATTTTATTTTTATGCATTCATAATATTTTCTTAGTTTCAACATAGGAAAGTCGGTAATTTTCCTTGAGAAAACATTTTTTCATGAGCATTATTATAATCTTCGTCATTAAAGTCCGTTTATTAATATCTCGTTTAATATAACCTAGTTGAAAAATAACCAACACCGTGGCGTCCATTTCGCGGGAAAATATCAAATCAACGTCGCTGAAGTCAACGTGCCATTCGCCGCTTTTTATTTGTCACGTAGGACACTTCCAAGAGATTCGAACCAATTGAAAATTCCGCGCCCGGTCGCACCGCGTCGTCGATGCATTAACTTTGCCCACGTAAGACGGAGCGTAACAGTAGCCGTGGAGATATGATGTCTGTTTTACCATCCGGCAGCCGGTGTAGTGTATTTTGCTTGCATACATACCTTATTCATCCTAGACACACTGCTAGAAATCGGCTCCGCATCATCAGTAAATAACAGGCAACCAGTGGCGCGCATTACTCCATAACTAAAGGTGGGCTGTCTGTAGTTTTTCATGCTCGGAAATGAATTGCATTATATATTTGAAAATGGTAATTTATTATTACCTTACTAAAAAGCATACATTTATCAAATAGAAACAATTTATCGATGTAGAACAATTGTGTCGTAAAAAAATTGACTGATTTATGAAAAAAAATCATTTTTATCAAAAAATTCATTTTTATCGAAAAAATATTTTTTTTAAACTATTATTTAGGGTAGGCACAGATTTTTCAGTATTTATTGATTGCACGCCACTGCGGGCAAAATACTTTTAGTTTCAATTTTAAATTATTAATTAATTTTATTGAGATTCAAAAACCTCATTGTAATATTCAATCATTGAAGAAAATAATATTAACATATCTTAAATGAAAGATGAAACCGGAAAAAAGGACATAAAATAAAAATATTGACTTTTTATAAAAGTCGACAGAATATATTCAATAGATGTCTCATATAAATAAAAATAGTCGGATTCTAATCCGAGACACTATTTAGTTTGCAATTGTGTTCGGGTAGAACTTTGTAAACTTCATAAAGATAGCTAACAATAACATGATATTAAAAATGGAAAATAATATTCACAAATCTTGAATTTGAGATATGATAACAATGAAGATGACATAAATTGAACTGGTCTAATTAGCTAAGTTAGTTGAGCGTTGCCCCGGATAGGCAGAGGTCCTGGGTTCGAGTCCCAAATGCGACTGAAATCTTTTTATTTTCTGTCCTTTTTTCCGGTTTCGTCTTTCATTTAGGATATGTTAATATTATTTTCTTCGATGTTTAAATAATTTTAGATTATTCATTTCGGCACTAAGCCCACATAATTATGAGAAATTTACTTGCCTACACAAAGAAAAGTATTTCAACATTACCAAGGCAGGGTTTATTTACTATTACAATCGTGTTTTTTTTACGTCAAACTTTTCCAAAAGAATCCAATACTCCAAGTTCAGAAAACCCTAATAGGGGCCGTCTATATTTACCATCAAAAGGCGGACACAACACATGTTTGCAAGTAAAACAAAGGAATATCCCAACGAGAACATTACTTGGCCCCGTGTGTTGGGAAAGTTTTCTACAGGTAAATAATAATATAATCAATGTTCAAACAATTTCCATTAACTTTTGATAACGGCTGACAGGAAATATGGACAATGTTTGAGAATAGCCTTTATAACTTTACTAACTCGATCATCGAGGGCCCAAACAGTTTCACCTGATTAAAAAAAAATAATCCATAATAAAATGGGAACCTTTTATACAGCAATTATTTTATGTAAGGCAGGTTCTTGTGCAAGTATCTTGCTGCAATATACAGGAACTTTTATATAAGCATTCTGCATCGCATCTCGTATTTTATGGGTTAGGGAATTCATAAAAGTTGGAATATTTTATAAAACCCTTTTCCTAACAACCAACACTTTTCCAAACAGACAATTACACGATTGACGGGGAATATCATCATTATATCAAACGCCCAATATTTAAAGCGCCCTTGAGGTAATTTTCTCACAAAACGGCGCTTTGTAAAGTTTACCGTTTATGTACGAGGTGTGTTCAAAAGAAAGGGTGAATTTTGGATTTTCGCGGGCTGTGCACATTCACTTTTTTTACTTTTTCACTTTTTACTCGATTTTTTACTTTAGGTTCGTTTTCTAAGGCATCATCAGTCCGATTGAAGTGAAATTTTAGAGTTGCTTTATTTTCTGTCTCCATCAGCATTTCTTCAAAAAATCGATGTCTTTCGATTTTTTACAAATTTTTTTTTTAGTAAAAAATCGAAGAAAAAACAAAACGTGACAAACATTTCCAATTGTCAAAAACTGATCTCTGATGTCTGATCAAAAATGGCTGATAATGCTAACATATGATAAACATATCATCAGCGTAAGAAATGATTCGACCATGTAGTGGTTGAACAAATATGTCATTTACATACAACATGAATAATATTGGTCCCAGAACGGTGCCCTGTGGAATACCAAAATTTATTGTTTCTTGTTCGCTAATTTTATCATTGAGTTTGACAAATTGTAGGCGAATTGCCAAACAACTTTCAATCCATTGGACAGCTTTTTCGTTGATGCTAAAAGTTTTGGTATTTTTAACAAGTTTTTCATGCGAAATACTATCAAATGCCGTTCTAGGGTCTATAAATCCCTGCGCATTTATTGCCTTCATCAAGTGCCGAGTTATAAGCGAGGAAACTTTTGCTATTGGGTCCATTTCTTCGTTGTTGTATTTTTATGAACCCGAATTGATTGTTGTGTAATATTTTATTACTCTCAATAAAATCTACAATCCCACTTTCAACAAAATTTTCAAAAAATATTCCTGTATACGAAATTAGAGGTATTGGTCGATAGTTTGATATATACACAGTTACCTAGTTCGTATGCATTAAAAACTATTTTTAATAAAATCGTCGCCTATGACACAAACAGGCGTATCTCATATTTAGCTAAATTCCACTAAATTCCAGGATAGCCAACAAACAGTTTTTACCAGTTTCTTAATTGCGTGTTCGCCAACGGGGTTTTATTAAGTATTTGTCTTTACTCCATTACCGAAACATGTAATAAAATGTGTAAGAATCCGCAAAAAAACAAAACCAGGCGTATCTCATAATTAACAACTTTCTGGGATAGCCAAAAAAATGTTTTTTTTCGGATTCTTACACATTTTATTACATGTTTCGGTAATGGAGTAAAGTATTATTTATTTTTTATTATTTAATGATGAATATTTATATATTTTTATTCGTCTATTATTACTTACTTATTACTATTTACTGATTATTATTTACTTATTATTATGTACCTATTATTATTTACTCACTACGAGTACTTCCTGTTAACAAAAATATGGTCACACCATGTTGGTGGCTAAGAGGAATACATACACTTTATGATAGTTATTTAGATTACAATGAAATTATTATTGTTGTAATCTATTAATGTACAACCCTACTTATAGTTTTTTGTAGTCTGAATAACGTTGGTGTTATTAAAAAAAAATTATAATATGTAATATAAAACCGTTTATCTCAACACAAGACTGTCCTAGTGAAAAGAGTGGCTAATGTTTTTGTTTTTTTTTAAATCTAAGAATAAATAAATAAATGATGCCACTAAGTTAACACCAACCTTTTGAAGAAATTACATAAATATTCAAATCCTTGTTGGATGGGAAACTATTTTATGAATTATCATCGCTCCAACTTGTTACATAATCGCACTTCTTCACAACATCCGGAAAGGTTTATTGCGAAGGTATTTTATTGTCCCCTTGATTGCCCCGGAATATATTATGATTATGTCACTATTGAAATTCGGGTCTATAATTTTCAGTTACTTACGTAAATTTATGTGTGCTGCGTAATATATCATTAAACGAATTAACTTAACACGTTAAGGTTCCTTCAACAGCATAAAACGTATTTCAAACAACCTGGTTATAGGTTAACACTATTTAAATTTTAGCCGATATACAGAAATTGTCGTTCAAATTACTTAGCCAAACTCATCACGATGACAAAAATGACCCGTCAAAGAAGCTTTTAATTCTGACGAATAATTTAAAGTAATTTCTGAAAAAATAATGCATTCAGAATGGAGGATTCTCGTCCTTATTGCGAAATAAACGAAATCTCTGACGTCCTGATTAATTAACAACGTCGATAAATTATCTCTCCTTCACTACTTTAGAAAGTAATTATCTCCTCGCTTCGATAATAGAATGTGTTAATCTATTTTCCATAAAAATATATACGTAAATCTATTTTACGTACAAACTAGAGAAACTTTTATGGATTGGAATCATTTTACGTAAAAATTATGCAACTTTAAATGCATTTTTTAAGAAGTGTGGAAATCAAATCAGTAAACTCCATTTCTATAATGAGTTATGGAGGTTTGAAGTATCCATTTGATGATAAGAGACTAAGACATTACGCTATATTTTCTTTACATACTTGGAAATCGTTCAATACAAAAAGAGTTTTCCAAATTCTTGTAGCAAAGCAAGTTAGTTTTTAAAATGTATAAGGGTTATTATTTTTACGCCACAAAATTGTTAGTATTCAATCGTATGTATCACATTTCGTCTGCACAATATTGAAAACACAATGACAGTGAAGTGTTTTTCTAAAAAGCACTAACAACTAAAATCTCAGTTTTGAAGCTGCACCAAACTAAAATAAATAGCAGCTCACGTCTCATCCGGGGGCGGCTTTGCATACATATTCTGATACTTGGTGGGATTTACCATATATAAGGATACGAGCCACCTGTGAGTATATGACCTTTTTCCATTAGCTAAACCCACATCCTGACCTGCCCTTCAAACTACATACAGTCTTCTGAACAGACTTGTTTGCATCTTTGTAGCGTTGGGTGAGACATGAAAAATTATGGTTTACGTCAAAATTTGTACGTTTTGTAATCTGTACGGATGTTTTAGTAACTAATGTTCAATGCAAACATCTCTAATATCCTTTTAATGGTCCTACACATTAGCGATTAAATTCTTGTGAATGTTTTCCAATTTACGAGTTTCAATCAATATCTATCATTTACATCAGCATTTCTCGAACTTACCCCTCATTTCAATGCTTCAAAAATGTCCATGCTTCCCAGAGGAAAACATGGTTTTAGCCCCAACTGGAAACGCGTGCCTCTCAAAACATACAACATTGGCCCCTGGTGGGCGTGCGCCCCTCGTTGAGGAACCCTGGGTCCCCACATGTATCCTTGTTATTTAATGCCATAATATCTAATGAAAACCATGTACATAATGTCATAACAGTTTCTTGCTATTTTTTTTTATTTCTTACTTACATTATATTTGATTATTTTATTAGCTTATACTAAATTGTTTTATAATATATATATATATTTTAAATTTATTAACGCCTTATTGGGCTTTTAAATGGAATGATAGGTAAAATTATGTAAGTAGTATAACAGTATTTTAACGTTGAGGTACAAAACATGGAACAAACAATAAAATGTGTAACTAGTTACAATACAAAGAATCTGAAGCATAAAATTACTGCATTTACCGTATTTTAACTTATAATATTAAAAGTAGGTAGTATAAAAATGCAAAAAAATGTAAAAACAAAAAATAAAAAGTAAATCCAATATGTACATATACGCATAGGATTATAACATATTACATAAAATTAATTATAATTAGATAGGATTGAAATTATTTCATTTTTAAATCTTATAAACTCGCAACAACAAATATATCGACCAGCTCGCAGTGTTTACTAGCAAGGCAATAAATTCTAGGAATTGGTGAATAAATGCAGTAAGTAGTATTGACATTATTATTACAATTATAGGTAGTTTTGATTCAAATTCGCCTGTCGGGTATATTAATGTAAATGAGTTCAGGTAGCACCAACCTATCTGATAAATTTAGAAGTCTAGTTTCAATGCGTTAGTTGTCATAGTTAATAAATTCGATGGGATTTTTTATTTTAAAATGTATATATCAAAAGAGTTTATTTTGTACCCTTTCTAGCGATTGAGAATGGACTTTGTAATAAGATGACCAAATAGTTGAATTGAATTCTAATCTGCTTCATATAAACGATCAATACAAATGTTTTACCTTTGAAACATTTTTAAATTTTGGCACCACTCAAAATGAAATCGAGAATTCTAATTCCATCACTTGTCATTTTATTGATGTGAAAGTTCAACTGCGAACTTTTGTGGAATAAGACACCAAGATCACGAGTCTGCGATACTCGAAGAAGATTAGTACCATTCAAAATATACGAATATTCAAGTAAATATTCTGGCATTTACCAATATTGAGTTGCAAATGATTATCAGAATATAGTGCGTTAAGGTTCATCTGCGAAATGGCGCGATCATTATCATCGTTGATTGTTATGTAAATTAAGGTCTTCGACAAATAACACGACGTTGACATCGCTAAAAATATATACTGTTATTGATAAATAAATAAAATAATATTGGTCCTAAATGAGATCCCTGGGGTACCCCGCTCGATTCTGCAAATGTTTAAGATGTGAATGAATCAACCTTGCCTGCTAAGCACTTTCCCAATAGATAACTTTTAAACCATTCCAAAACATTGCCTTTTACTCCCACCTTTTTTAGATTACGTATTACGATTCTGTGGTTAACTTTGTCAAACCCCTTACTAAAGTCAATATAATGGGGTCAGTTTGATGTGATGCGTTCAGGGCATTAACGATATCATTCTCATATAATATCAAATTAGAAACAGTTGATCTTCCTCTAATAAATCTACGTTGAAGGGGTGAAATGATTCGGGATATCAACTTTCAAAAAGTTTGGGTAAAGTAAATATTATGGATGTTGGCATATAATTTGTTACTTCGTTCTTTTTCCCTTTTTTGAAAATAGGCTAAATGACTAAATTTTCACATGTCAGAAAATACACCCGATGAGAGCGACTTCATAAATAACATGTACGTATGGGATATGACAATGCATGCATACAATTAAATAAGAGCTTAGGTAGAACTTTGTCGGGCCCTGCAGATTTACGGGTCTTTAGCTTATATACAACTTCATTTATAGTTAAAATACAGTCAGATATATCAAGGGCCTCATCGAGATTAGAACAGGAGATATTGCTGTCTACAGTTTCATTTTCGTATACACCACCAAAAAATCAGCAAACAGATTAACAATTTCCTATAGATTTTGGGATAGTTTAAATTTTAATGACATACCACTTGGTATATAAGAACCATTTCCTTTTTTTGATTAAACATATTTCCAAATTCAATTAGTGGCTTTTATGATAAAGCCTTCAACATCACATACGTGTATTTATTAACACTATTTTCTGAGAGCTTTTTACATTATGCCTCCAATTTTTTGAAAAGCAATATAATCGATAGTCAAGCGACTTTCTTTGAACTTCTTACGAGATATTTTTTGGTATTAAACCATTTAGGGTATTTAGTTTCCCCTGCAAACCATCAAAAGAACATATTATGTATCTAGAATATAGGTATATAGGTAAGTAAGTCTGCTGCCGCTCATGAATATTTAAAGTCAAAGTTTCAATTTGCAGACATATAATGAATCTGTTATTTTATAATTATATTAGCTTAGGTTGTTAAGTGTTTATATTTTTTTTTATTGTACTTTACAATAAATTATTTATTCAACTAGTTAATCTAAATTTTTATATAATATTCTATATTGTTATATTATATTCTAACTTGTTATATAATATTTTAAATTGTTATATAATATTCTATTTTTTTGTATAATATTCTAAATGGTTCATGTAAGTGAGTCTGCTGATCACGAATATTTCAAGTCGTAGTTTTAATTAACATAAATATAGAATATGTTATTTTCTAATTATATTGGGTAGGGTTAGTTATCGTTATTATTATTATTATCATTACATATTGTAATTTCTATTTTAGATTCACTAAATATCTTACAAATAACAACTTTTCATTTAGCTCTCCCATATAGCCGGGAAATATGAACATGCTCTACGAGTATATGAACAAGTTCGACAGTTTTTGTTGCTTCACGCATTGAAGTTTCAACGTAAAAAATATAAATCTTTACATGTAGCAAACACTTGAATCTTTACATGTAGCAAACACTTAATTGATAAAATCCTTTCAAAAAAACTGAATCTAATATCTACTAATAAATTCCTTTATAATAATTCACACAATACCAGGGAGAATATAAATCAGGGTTGGCGTAGAATTTTATTCATAAATAATTTTTCATCTTCAAGTGTTTCTAAATTCCCTACAGAAATTAAAGCTGCGTTTTATACTAATAATAACCTAGGAAAACTTTTAATAAATTCTAAAGATAAAGAAAATAACTTAAGCCATTCTGGCATCTATAAACTCAAATGTAACGATTGTCCAGCCTTTTACATCGGTAAAACGGCTAGAAACGTTCAAATAAGGGTGGTCGAACACTTGAGATGTCTAAACAGTGTCTGATTTTCAGAATTCGCCACCCACCTTATCGATAATAATCACTCATTTAATAAATATTCCGGGATAGATGTATTACATAGAAATGGGATAGGTCTAAGGCTTAATAATCTTGAAGCCCTTGAAATAAAAAAGTCATTAAAAATCAATAAAACCAATCTACTTAATAAACAACTAGATTTGTCTAACACCCCCCTTTTTAAAATATTTACATTACCTCCGCCCACTTTCACCCCTCCCTCTGAAGCTCTTCCTTCCTTGCCCCCCACCTAAGTTGATGTTCTGTCTCTCTCTTTTAATTTTCTATTAAATACCATGTATTTCAGTATTATGTTTAATATGTTTTTATTCACCCCTGAGGAAGGTTCAGGTTGAATCGAAACCTGTTGGATGAAAAAATAATAAAGTGGAATTAAAACAAAGTTATTTTATTTTTTGTAAAAAATATAGATAATTACTTAATAAAAAAGTGATTCAAAAAATGTAATTGTTTTTAATTTATTAAGATTAAAATATTTAAACATGAATTTCCAAAACGATTTTCCTAATAACAACTTATGTTCTGATTTATGGTATTAAAAAAAACTGTTTTCTTCATTTTATTCCTACAGCACTGTTACATCCTGTATTTATTAATCGACTCCTTGGAATAACAAGGTTCCCGCAGCAATATTTTGCGATAATGAACTCTAAAGTAACCGTCTATAGAATCCCTTGTCCTATAACAATGTTGTGAGTTGGAACCTTATTACTCTAAGGGGTTGAAACTTCGCTCAGATTTCCAGGAAAATGGTTTTCCAGTTATACATCCCCTGAACCCAGCTGCTCCAAGAATATTTTATACATTTGAAAAAAGATTACTATCACAAAGTGTAGGAAGTAGCGGCCAAATCGAAAAAAAGTTTTTTTAAAACGTTATAATTTAGAAATGATATTACTTTTATGTTACTTATTTGATATATGTTTATTTCGGAAATTAAATATTATATTATAATATATGTCAGGTACTAAACACCTAACAAAAATCTATATATGTATAAAAATCAATGTAAGTTTGTTTGTTTGTTCTCGAAAATTACTTTGCCAGTTTCGCTGAAAATAGCACAGTTTGTTTTTATTAGTTAAATTAAATCCAATATGTAAAACTGCTGCTATAACGTTTTAAAATAAATATGAAAAACATTGAACCCGTCATGTTTTATTTAGGTTAGCCCATAGATATAACACCTCTGCACCTACTTAAGAACTTTGTGATTTGATGTATTTTGAAAAATAAACGTTTGGATTGAAATAAAATATTCAAATGAATATTTCTTTATTTTGGGAGTTATTTTCGTTGTCAAATCAATTATGGCACCCTAATGACAAGTGAAAAATTCCGAGCAAGGCCGGGTACACATCAGCTAGTATCAAAATAAATATTTATACCCAAATTCGTACATTCGTGTTGTATGAAACCCTAAATCTCTGACTGTTCAAATGTGATTATCTTTTTATGCTTGTACTCTCCTTAGATTTACGAGTGTATGAGTTCAGCCTTAAAACTGGTAAAACACGGCAATGGTAATGTAGAAAAGGGTACAATGTATTCGTTGAGTATATTAAGTATGTATTTTCATTGTTATGTGAAAACACGCGTGTTGAAGTTCACGTGTGGAGTTTGATGGGATGAATGTTATTAAAAAAAATGCTTTAAGATTATATTGATTAGAATACAGCTGTTTAATAGTAATTGCGGATTTTTTTTAACACAAATGGTACTATGCAAATGATAAAAATATTATTTAATCATTGTAGAAAATAATATTAACATAACGTAAATGAAATATGAAAACGGAAAAAAACCACAGAAAATAAAAAGATTTCAATCCATCTGGGACTCGAACCCAGGTCCTCTGCCTATCCGGGGCAACCGCTTAACCAACTTAGCTAATGCGACCGGTTTAATTTACACCATCTTCATCGATATCATATCTCAAATTTAAGATTTGTTAATATTAATCTCCATTTTTTATGCCATATTATTGGCAGCTATCTTTATGATTACAAAGTTCCTAAAGAACACAATTGCAAACTAGACAGTGTCTTCGGATTAATATCCGATTTTTATTAATATGAGACATCTATTGACTTTTTTTATAAAATTATTAGTTTTTGCAGATCTGATAAATATTACACAATTCAAAAATGGAATAAAAATAACCGTCTTGTAATATATGTTTTGAAATTATTCTTTTTATAATTTTTTCAATTCTAATTTTGATATTTTCACACTCGTACGCACTAGGAAATCATATTTTTAATTAGGTAGTACTGAATTCACTAGTAAGCAACTATCGGGGAAATGCAGTCCAATGATACTATAAATATGTGCAGGCCACAAGAAAAAGAGATGGGAGAAAAACCACATTCATTTGATTTAGAAAATAACACAAATTTCGGAATAATAATTTATTCCTATTTCATTATTTCTACATTAACAACTTTATAGCCTGCATGTCGTTAGTAACTTGGATAAATGTTGTGACTTTTAAAGCTATTCATTGTATAACTAGTGTCTAACGTATGTTACGTTAATGGTAGAGAGTGTCGTATACAGTTACCTAGTTGCCTTGGAGATAATGATTTTCGAGAAAAATAATTTTATTTTTTTAACTTATTATGTAGGCGAAATTTAAATGCGACACGAAATATTTGACAATCACCGAAAACTTTAAATAAATGTACGTTATTAATTGTTATTGTGTTTAATTAGTAGAAAGTAAATTTAATAATATTGTATTTTAATTTTTAATTATTTTTTGTTGAAGTTTAAAAAACCTTATAGTAATATTAAATATTGAAATATGATATTGATATGAAATCGAAAAAACAAGAGAAAATAAAAAGATGTCAGTCGCATCTGGGATTCGAACCAAGGACCTCTGTCTTTCCGGGACAACCGCTTTACCAACTAAGCTAATGAGACCAGTTCAATTTTATGTTTCATTTAGGCTATGTTAATATTGTTCAATGATTTAATAATACTGTAATTAAGTTCTGCAAGCATTTTACTTTTAATTATTATGACAGCTGTTTCGGCATAAAAGCCATTTTCAAACTGTATTTTGGTCACATTGCGACGACTTATATTATTTATTTACTTATTTTATTCACCACCCATCCAATATTCACCACTTCATAGTATTTCACAAAATCGAAACAAAATAATTCACGGTTTTATCTCACACATTTAAATTCATTGCGTCAATAGCATTTACGTCAGCATAAAACAATTAAGAAAACCTGCAATCAATAAAAGAGGGCAAAACAGATTTCATCTGTAAGTATCTCACAGAACAGAGAGTATTAAGTTGACAGTATTTTTTTCGGTATATCAAAAAATATTAATAAATCGTTTCAAATACCATAAAAATTTAATTTGAGTAGGCTTGAAATTGGTTTTGAACGCTGAAACAGCTGTCACAATAATACAAACTAAAATACTTCCAGAATGTAATAATAACATTATTAAATTTGATTTACTATAAATAAAATAAATGAAGTGTGCGTTGGCACAGCGACATTTATCACGCACGAGACCTACGAGTACATATGAATAAAAATCAATCCATTTAATATATTAATATTATATATCACTCCATTTTAGACTCCTCGTACAGTTACATTTATCAAACTTTTCGGTAATGTATTCAAAGCCGAAGTATTAATATTAATTGCTAACACTATATCTCTTACCCTCCCCGACTTAATCCTAACCCACTTAAATATTTCAGAGATATCAGAAGTCCCAAAGTGTTTGATTAATTGAGATACATTTAATATGAATTTTCCCTCCTTATTGGAGTCATGTGACAAATGCTTTCCAGATTCTTTTAAATATTTTCCGGCGACTGAGCGTCCTCTAAAATACTCGGCCGTGCGTTCAAAGGTTGAGGGTTTAGAACCCAGCGCGGCAAGTACCCATCATTTATCACGCGGAGAATTTAAATAAATTTAAATATAGTGTGTTTGAAGTTAGCTCAATTCGGAGAAGAGGTCTCTAAGCTGAGTTTTGCTCTGATAAAAGATTGAAAAAGTTACTTGATAATGCTTTAAATATGTTCATTTGCTAGATCTAAATATCTAGGCATCCAGGGACTATGCATCCCTGATTGAGGTATATTGTGAGGCTGAAAGGAGAGCGCAAGGAAAAGATGTGATAAAGATGAAGGTTGGAGAAGAACCCGGAAATTCGGATATGGTCGCAAAATAAGATTAAAGGTGTTTTCATCGGAGCGGCAAATATATAAATATATGATAGCTTAATTGTAGATATTTATTATTTTACAACTACAAAATATCATGACTATGGCAACACCAGGCTACTGACTTTGTCTTTGAAATGTGTTCTTCACATTCAAATGTTTTCACATATTCCCGTTTGACAGTTCGTTTTAAGGAAACAATACAAATTATCATGATAATTAACGTTTTTTAAAAAGATTATAATTTAGATCGGTGAATTTGATTTTGTTTTTTTTTTTTTTTAAATATGATAAATGGTTATTTCGACATATAAAATTTCCGAAATAGAAAAAAAAACCTTCTTACATGTAGGTATATTATCTTCCTTCTAAAGTGTTAAATAATAAAAAAAAAAAAAAAAAATTTTATTCAAAATTTCGGAAAGTGTCGCTGATTCCTGAACACCGCTAGGTTAATGTAATACATATGTGCTTGGAAGAATGTGTTTCTTTAAATTTATTTTGATTTTCCTGTGAAACATCTTTGTGTTACCATTAAAAACTTTTTAAACTATGGCAGCGTCCACAATTTTCATCTAATTTTAAATGTTAGACCGTATCTTAATGATTTGTGCATGAAGTAGATATTACAAATTAAATCGAATTTATTTGAGCCGTCCGGATTTCGAACTTCCAAAATCTGGATCCGTTGCTAAAGATCTTAACTGCTCTGTCATAAATTTCATCTTTCCTCCAGCCCTCTATTATTTCTGAAATGAGTGTTTTATATTCCCGCATGGGTCATTCAAAACTCAAATAAATATTTATGGGATAAGTAGTTGTTTACATATATTTGTTTATGTGTTTATTGAATGTTTTAACAACTTCACTTTAAATTGCTTTCATTTCACTTTTCGGATGAAGCTATTCTGTTACATTGAAAATATACAATCACGTGAATTCACAACAAAACCTCTACGTAACGAATTTTTATTAATATGTATTTTCATCGTAAAACACAGTAATATATGATAATCTAACACGCTTTACGGGACATCAATATGCAATGGCATAATTTGAATAAGCAATCACATTCTGGGGAGGAAGTTCCTCGAACCGCGGGGCACAGAAGGCAGAAGGGATGTTTCAGCCCCTCTGTACCGGGGCCGGAGTCGGAGCAAAACTAAACTTATTGATCTTCTAAAAATAACGGCCGCAGAGCCTTCTCTCTCTCTAAAATAAAATCCACCAACCCTTTTTGTATTATTTACTTCACGAGCTGTCTGCATTTATTTGCTGAAAGAAAAACATTTCTGTAAACTGTTGCGTATTGGTTGTTTACTTATTTTCGAGTAAACTTTCAGCAATTTTCGAGCGCTCTCAATATTCATCTAAAAGTAATTTCCAAAAGTTATAAAGTCCGAAAATAAGTTTCTGAATGAGTTTGTTGAATAGGCATCAGTTTGCTTTTGTAACCAAAGTCAAAGATCGGATTCCGAAAAGGCTTAAGAAACTTTTGAATAAATTCATTAAAAATAAAATTCCTTTCATTAAATAGAGAACGAACGTAATGATTTAGATACTTATGATAAAATCCAAGTAATAAAAATAAAGAATAAGAACGTAAAAGAAGAAAGAATAATTCTTGCTGATTGTGTAATAAAAGAAAATAATTATATTTCGATTGTACGACGTAAAACGAGGCTCTCAAAAAGCTACCTTCTACCTAAATAATTTATACTTTCAACAAGTAAGTACCTTTGCAATATGTGTACATGCTTTTCTTTGGTGAACGTATGTCCAAGAGTATGAAAGGGACAATCGAGTTTGAAAGAAACGGCATGACTTATGGAAGTAAATAAGCAAATTAATGGTTGTCTCGTTCCTCTTCATGCCTCAGCTATATAACTTGTACACGTCTTGACGAAATAATCACATTTACCAACGTCATACATTCAAGGTACAGTATAAGAGTATGTATAATACTAGTTTTATCCACGTTATCACCAACATCCGTTTCGTACATCCCAGTTAATTTTAATGACTGTGCAAATTTCAAAGTGGAAAATAAGCAGACACGTTATGCCCCAGGTCGAGATAACTATCGTAAATAATGAATTCCGTACATTTATTTTATTACGTCGTTCAAATTTAAAAGCTTTCATAAAACACTTGCATGAGATTTCCCGTTGAGATTTGCACTGCGACAGATCCTGAGTGTACATTAATCCCGTCCTTTAAACGTCCGAGCTTACTCCTCCAAAAATGTCAACGTTAGCCTCCAGTTACAAGGCACACCATCAAAAAATTAAATCCCCTGTTTAGCTGATCCCGCTGAGCAAACTGAATGGTTCATCCCTTTCTAATGGAACTCGGATATTGGTGTCAAAGTGTGAATTAGGAATCCGCAACTAAGCCCCTTATCAGGAAACAAGTTCAAAGCGTCATTTTAAGTCCTTTAGAAGGGATGAAGGTTTTGCGATGAACATTTAAGCCTGAATCTTAGGAAGGAACATCTGGGATACAAGGCAGAACTCACATTTCAAAGAAGTATCTTAAAAGTTGGGAGTTTTCAATCAGAAATGAATAAATTCTAATCTGCCTTGAACGTTGGAAAATGTACAGTGTAAAATGAGCAAGAAAAACTCACCCTTTCAACAACTGTGTAACGATTCAAAAATAAATTAGTTGCAACTTAAGTTGAAATTAAATTCTCTCGCGTATTCGAAAATTAAATGAATATTATCACAGCTCATATGACATATATGCAGAGGTGTACATTCCATACAGGCACATAAGCACTGTCTACTCTCCTCACTTATATAAAAATAATATGAAAATGTATAAAATTATTACAAGAAATCAATCTGCACTGCACCGCGCGAAAATCCAGCTACGAATCGCAGCAGCGCGCGCACCCCACCGACCGTCTAACTCTATACGTGTCAAAAGTAGAAACTAAGTGTCCAAAATTACGCGCGCATTATGTGTGCGCAATGCACATTCAATGGAAAACTCACACATACGAGTTAATGCCGAAAAAGGCCGTGATCACGAATGTAGATCAGCGGCATCTGTTGGTACCTCTATTAACTAGTACAACTTTACTCACGAAATAATTATCAATATCTAGTTACCGACTTGTAAAATGCATAAGTGAAGCGGTTATTTGGATATTTGATATGGCAACCAACATCGGCTAAAACTAGCAGGTTCGCCATTCTTAGCGAAAACTTATCACTTTGGAGTTAGTTTTTTTAAAATATCGATTAATTCCATATTTTCCTACGGCCTACCCTGATTAAACCCTGTGAACACCACTGCTTATATGGATATTCTTATATATCTACTGGGTAATTGGTGTATAGTTTGAACGGTATGAAGTTAAAGAATGTAAAGACAAAATTATTTATGTCAATGTAGATATAAAAAATTTCCCTTCTTTGGTTCGTAATACAATGACAATTATTTACGTCCGATTATTTGAAACATCGCCTTTTCCTGAAAATCTGTCAAATTTAATAAATAAGAGAGCACCAGCACTTTCAAATTTTCAGATACAATGAAATAAATCCATCTTCAAATGTAAGATCAATCAAAACATACAAGTAGTTTCAATGTGAAATCAAAATCAATCATCTAAATTCGAGCTCATATCCAAAAGCGCGGTGCATTTTCCGTTGCACCCCCACCGCAAAAGCCATTATATTTCTATGACAGTATCCTTACACCGCACACTGGACTGGCCAGTGTATATGACAAGCAATTATGGACCCTGTTAACGCTAGACCAGCAATGTAACCTGATACTGCCCAAGACGAAATTACACAGGCATGGATTTCACGTAACAATATTACACAGCCAAAGTTACACAATGACAGAATTACACATAGACAGGGACAGGGACATAGATAGGGGATTTTTAAACATAATGTTATTGTTTAAAAATAAATAGTATTTATTATTAAATAATTGTATTTCACATTTCGTAATAAAACAAATTCTTCAAATTGTCACCCGCTTACATATATTACACATTATCGAGGAACACAAGACAAATTGTCACATTTTCTGCAACACTTACACAGCCAACAATCAGTCTCATTCATTAACCAATAGAATGCATGATCTAATAATACTATGATAAAAATAAAATAATCCTAATAATAAAAACTTCTTATACTATGGTACTAAACTCTACAACAAATCCCACTCTCCTTTAAAAATCACAACAATCATAATAAATTTAAAAATCAAATAAAGCACTGGATACGTTACATAGGGAGATCTGAAATAGAAAATATATTAACACCAAATACACACAAAAACAAATCCCGGCGTGCGCAAGTAAATTTTATTGATTAAATTGTGTAGTTTCATAATTAATTCATACAAATTAACATGTAGTATATTTGCGGCACGTTCCAGAGTGGTAGATACTGTCAGTATCGCCCTGGTGAAATACCACCATTCAGAATCGAAAAGTTGATTGAAATGGCTTTACCCGTGTTTGGTAACCAGATCTGAATAGCCGGTACTTCTCAACCTTCCTCTTTCCCATCTCCTTCCCCTCCTAAATATCTTCAGCCTCACAACATACTCGAATTGGGAGCAGCTGGGACTCTTATGTGGTATCACATTAATAAAAAATAAATAAAAAATATATATATACATATATATATATATACGAGTATATATATGAATCTGCATTAGAATTGCTCTGTACCATCTGTAAATATGATACGTAAATAAAAATATAAAAACAAAACATTTAAAAAAAAAGTTTTTTCTGGTCAATATTTTAAATTATGTACGGCAAATTGGTGTTCCAATGTAAATTGGTCGTTTTTAATATAATTTAAAGTCCACCATATTGCTCATTTTAAAATTTTAAAAAAATTACGTAATTATATTTTTTAAGTAGACGGGCTAAATTTTTTTTTTAAATCACCGTTAGGCCCCAAATAATTGTTAAAGATGCCTGTAAAATCGCGAAAAATCAATTCATTTAATGGCATATATTTAATAATGTAACACAAAAAAAAAGAAATTACTTTTAAACCGTACTAGATATTTACTATACTTTTTTGATGAAAAAAAAGATCAAGGTTTAGGTGAGTAAATTAAAATAAATCCGGGCAGCCGTTACTCTTAAACCAGTTTGCATTTTGTGAATTTATTCATAGGTCTAAAGGGAATATTGCTCACATTCACGTTGTTCAGTGTGAACATTTAGTCATCTTTTTAGGTTTCCACTGAAAGCGTGGGTGAATGGCATTTTAAAAAAACTGCATAAAAGCTTCAATTTTTTTAGTCAGCGCTTTCATTTTATGTGCCCGAAAATTCCTTTTGAAAGTTGGCAAACCCAGCGCGCCGCGTTCTATTAACAAAGAACCAATCCCATTTTTTGTATTATGTCGAATTTATTATTATGTATCTTGAAATTGTAAAACTGTCTGTAATGGATTTGAGTTTATGATAGATAACTTTATTTTAGATTTAAATGTTGAAGTATTTGAATTTTATGTTTTGAAAACCCAAAAATTACCTCGATATACTCGTAAATGACAAATCTTGAGAATATTTATTTTTAAAAAATAAAACAATAACTTTGTTTACATCACTTTTATTTATACCTTATCCGACCGGGTTTCGCTACTACCATTGCTTCTTCAGGGCAGTACACAACTGTTGTATACCATACTGCCCTGAAGAAGCTACGCTTCATATCACCAAGTTACCGCTTCATATGAAAAAATATTTACATTGTTTATCATTTTGTAAAATGTTTATTTATTTAAAATAAAAATAACGTAATTCACATTATAGTGTCAATAGGTTAAAATACATGTTTTTTTTCTTCTTTTAATATACTCTCCATAAGTTAAACTCCAGTCGCTCGAGGTTATGGGAGGATTATTAATTGTACATCCATAATAAAATTTAAAAAAATGAATGGTAAAAGATCTGTAAACAATATTTAAAACAAATTCAACAATATAATTTTAGAATAATTGTACAAATAACCAAATGTTTTATTTTTTTTCTGGATACTGTACATTATTATAGAGCTGTTGTTGTTAAAACTCGTCTTAAGGGCTGTGGTTAATTAATGAAACAATATATCATTAGCCAAGTTCAGGGAATTAATTTGCTTTCTTAATCGTTTATATTTCAAAGTTTCGGTTACATTAATTTTGAAATTGAATAATAATATATTGTACCATCTTGTATATAAATACAAGTAGTGGTGCTTAACCCTGGTAGTTTTTAGCAATGGGATAGCTATTAAGCCATTTGTTTTGAATCTATCACTTATGCTATTATTTGCTGAGTGAATTTTATTAACGAAAAATTCTTTGTAAATTTGATGTAAGGCGTTTCTTTTATACAATTCTGTGATAGATGATACATTAAATTCCCGACATATCTCTAGAGTAGGGAATTCGTATGTTTTTTAAATGATGTCTTTGATTATTATTGTAATTATTCACTGTAGGGAGGTTTTATAGGCCCTCCCACACAGCCTATATGCAAAAAAGACAATAGAAACAAAATAGACAGCAAACAGGTAACCCTTTCATATCTTAAGTATATTAGAAAATACATAGATTTCTGATTTTTTTCCTCCCTATCTAGAGTTCTTGAGTTGAACAACTTGGCTGTGAAATGATTTGCGGGCCTCTATGTGTCCTCCCTCCTACAACGACAGTCGCAAGATCCGTGTTCACTCCTTTCTCTCCTCGAAGTACCCTCTGCTCAGCATCCTCAAAGTTCCTCAGAGAAATTATTTTCCTCAGGGCGTCATGTATATAGTTAATGTAAAAAGAATTTAAATTATATTATTTTTTTAATTACTTTCCATTTAATTATCGGCGATAATTCGGTGTTTTCATCAAACTGTCCAGCTATGTTAGTACCCAGTACCATCAGTAAGCTACATATGCAACTACTTCTCCCACTCGTGTTGTTTCTCTGCTCTAGTAGATTTTCCAGGAACATTATATCCGCCCACTCCCGCCTTGTGACAGATTTCCCGCTCATCCGCCGCCCTGGGGATACGAAGTCGAGATGAGCATATTTATATTAAATTACACATCTTCCAAAAATCAAGTAACCCAACCCGACATTTTAAGGTAATTAATGTGAACGTTGTGCTTTTTATATGGAGGCCAAAAGTTAAATAGAAAAACAAACACAGTGTAACCATACTTAGTAAAGCTATACTGTTGC
The DNA here is from genome assembly GCA_022606495.2 of Halesus radiatus. Classification (NCBI taxonomy): domain Eukaryota; kingdom Metazoa; phylum Arthropoda; class Insecta; order Trichoptera; family Limnephilidae; genus Halesus; species Halesus radiatus. The sequence continues at coordinate 32,222 of JAHDVE020010637.1, forward strand.
TTTTATTAAACTTATTTCTCCTCTTAAATCATCGACATCATAGCCAATTTACTATTTTTCTAAATAGCAGAACTTTTCATTTGACTGATTTAGACAAAGTGTTCTAATGATACGTATATTATAAAGGAATAATATGTATATTACAGCTTAAATTTTGGGAGGCGGGTATGGAGGAGGTAGTTCATCATGTTTGGCGACTTAGCAGGGGTTCCCGGGCTCATAGGTTGAGGTTTTTCCAAGTCTTGGTGGCGGATGCATCTGCGTGGCGGGACAGATAGGGAGAGGCCGGCAAAGGTAGACCATTTAACCCCTCCAACCGGACTCTCTCGACTCATCACCTTTCATCACCTTACGTCCATCGTTCCCAGACACACTGACTCCCAGATTCTTATCCACCCCTCATTTCCCTAAAAAAACCCTCCATACAGCATCTTCAAAGATGACGATTGCCCTGGGGGAAATTATTTTCCTAAGGACCTCTAGCATGGAGTTTTATTCTAAATAAAAAATCAGTCCATCGGTGAATAAACGGAAAAGAGATTATTATCTATTTAATTTGTAGAACTCCACTTTTATTTAAAGCATCAAAAAAATTGTAATACCTCTTATTATTCAACTTTATTTCACTGCCACAAACAGATGATCCATTTATATTATTTCTATGTACTTAAACTTGGAATGTTTTTATTTTTATTACAAATACTCTTATTAATTTCTGAGTAAATTGACGATTATTTTAATGGTTATATAACACTGTAAAGCCCCCCCTCTTAAGGGTTGTAGTGTAATATAAGAACGAACATAGAAATAATATAAATAGATCATCTGTATATGGCTTCTCCACAGTTAGATAATGACCTCGGAAGGTGAAACATCTGTCACGCGTAATAATAATCACCTAGCAGAACCTTTTTTTTACAAATAAACCGTTTTTTTTTAATTGAGTAATAAAATATCACTATTTCTTTGCAATTTAGTCGTCATTTTCCAGTAAATAATATATGAATTTGATCTAGATTAGATAGATACTAACTATTCAGTTCACTATTTTATCAAAATAAATTAGAAATAAATAAATAATTATAAAACAGAATTCTTTACATAAGGGTATCAGAGCTGCATTTAATTTTGTTGGCGTTTCATAGCTTAAATCATCGATTGAATCGCGAATATCGCTACACTTTACGTGTTTTTGGTCGCTGGTGTGAATAGCTATCAAAAGTTACTGTTTAAATTAAATTTCTGTAACTTTTATGAACAGAAAGAGTTAAAACGATCATCACTAAATCAACAAGAAGGGGAAAGCTTCTAAAACTATGAAGGTAAAATAAAATTACATTCTTGGACAAATGCCACGGAGCAACAAGTGATATGACCCGAAAATGCTCAAAGGGGTGAAAGACTAAAAGGGGTAGGATGTAAAAAAAATTGGATAGGGAATATCCGGTAGTGGAAAAGTGTCCATAGTGTAAAATAGCTCTTCCGGTTGGCCAGGATAGGGAAGGTTTCACCGGGTTGATTCCAAACATTTAAAAAATGATAGGACATCCCGAAGGAAAAGTTTCGTGCCACCCAAAAACATGCTTGATTAGTGTGCAGTATCCTTTAACAAGAAATAACAATAATAAAGGATGAACCAATTATCAAACTATACTATTACCATACTATATTATTATTTAATCACTTTTTTGTTGTTGTTATGTACAATTTTTTTTAATAATTTCTTGAAACGATTAGTTTTGATTTTGTGTCGTCATTATTAATAAATGAATTCGATAAATATACTTAGTATTCACCAATTTATAAATATACATTGATATCTACATGTTTCGAAAGCGATGGTTCTTACATCGTCAGGAATATATGAACACTATGGACACTTAATACTGTTTGTATTAATACTATTTGTATTAATATATTCCTGACGATAAAAGCATCGCTTTCGAAACATGTGGATGTCAAAGTATATTTATTTATAAAGTATTGAAAACTAAGCGTATTTTATAATTATTTTTTTATTCAATGTTATTTATGGAATATTGCATTTCCTGTACTCCAGCATACCTTTTAGAATAATTTATTACTGAAAATTAATATTTACTTCACATCGTGTTCAATATTTGTGTCTAATAAAGATAATAAAAAAATAATAATACAGCATATCATTAGAGACCTGAATTTTTTGCGCGATTTTCGCCATTTTTCTGCAAATAACCGCAAATTTTCGTATTTTTCACCCGATCTTCTAATATTTTAATATGATATTGTATGTTCGAGATATATCCCCGTCTACGATTCAGACAAGCTTGAACAGACATAACAGGGAGATCAGCAACTTCATATTGAATAGGCAGTGTTCTGTCGTCATTTTTCGATTTTCAAAAAAAAAAATTTTTTTTTTAAATAAACATCATAATATATACTTTTTAAATATACATGTGTGTATCACTTTTGTTCGACAATACCAAGAAGGGAACATGACACCATTCTTAATGCAAAATTTCATGTTTTTTTCTGAAAATAACCAAAAAACTAAAAATTTTCAGGTCTCTACATCTTATCTATGTAATTAAAAAACGTGTGTAAAAAATTTACTCTAAATTTCTCAATAGAATTTTCTGGCAAGATTTACATTTTTTTAGGAATATTCGAGAGATAATTTATAGTTTCCTATCTACTTAATAATCCTATGTGACTAAAATGAATAAAATAATCCAATTTCGCCCGGGAGCACTTTACGCTGTGGAAAAGTTTGTTGATAAAAATGTTAAATTACTGGAAATTAATTTCCGCGTCACACCGAGAAAGAAATCTTACACGGCCGGGTTTTCTTCACTTTAACATTTTGAATTTTTCAGCCTTTTTTCTTTTATTTCTGGAAATCCTCACTTTAATCAGCTACCAACTGCTTTATAAATCATTCCAATAGCTTTATTAACCAAAATTGTCCAAAGAAGCGGTGCCAGCGGTCATCAATGGAGTGCTGATACCAACCCTGATATATGGAAGTGAGGCATGGAACTGGCAGAGAAGGTATGGAAATGATATGTCTGAGTATCATGTGATGTAAACCTTTCAATGACCGTGTTAGAAATGAGAAGAAGAGTATCGGTTAGGATTAAGAATGGGACGCTTAGATGGTTTGGGCACGTAGAGCAAATGAACGAGGAGGTCTAAGGAGAATATTTGACGAGAAACTTAATGGAAAAAGAAGTTAGGGACGATCGAGGACATGGTACTATCAAGCGAATCAAATACTTGAGTTAGATCATATCAAGAGTCAAAATATTAAATTTTTTATTTATATAGAATGATAGAACAGTATGCATGATACGATATAATATGAATAAAGTAAGGAGTGTTCGCCGTGACAAATTTGTGTTTGCCGTCGATTCTTTCTGCCTACCCCTGTCGCAGCACAGTGTAATAGTTGGTTAGTTAGTTATGCCAAGACTTTGAATGAGAATTCAAATTCCATGATTAACTTCCCAAGAACGATTCTTTTTACAATAATTCCATCTTTTCAATATGGTTCTTTTACTTGTTTACATACTATATTTTCCATTAAATATATTTCTAATTATTAACTTCCCAACAACGATTCTTTTTACAATAATTCCATCTTTTCAATATGGTTCTTTTACTTGTTTACATAATATATTTTCCATTAAATATATTTCTAATTTTCAACTTCCCAAGAACGATTCTTTTTACAATAATTCCATCTTTTCAATGTGGTTCTTTTACTTGTTTACATACTATATATTCCATTAAATATATTTCTAATTATCAACTTCCCAAGAACGATTCTTTTTACAATAATTCCATCTTTTCAATGTGGTTCTTTTACTTGTTTACATACTATATTTTCCATTAAATATATTTCTAATTATTAACTTCCCAACAACGATTCTTTTTACAATAATTCCATCTTTTCAATATGGTTCTTTTACTTGTTTACATAATATATTTTCCATTAAATATATTTCTAATTTTCAACTTCCCAAGAACGATTCTTTTTACAATAATTCCATCTTTTCAATGTGGTTCTTTTACTTGTTTACATACTATATTTTCCATTAAATATATTTCTAATTATCAACTTCCCAAGAACGATTCTTTTTACAATAATTCCATCTTTTCAATATGGTTCTTTTACTTGTTTACATACTATATTTTCCATTAAATATATTTCTTATTATCAACTTCCCAAGAACGATTCTTTTTACAATAATTCCATCTTTTCAATATGGTTCTTTTATTTGTTTACATACTATATTTTCCATTAAATATATTTCTAATTATCAACTTCCCAAGAACGATTCTTTTTACAATAATTCCATCTTTTCAATATGGTTCTTTTATTTGTTTACATACTATATTTTCCATTAAATATATTTCTAATTATCAACTTCCCAAGAACGATTCTTTTTACAATAATTCCATCTTTTCAATATGGTTCTTTTACTTGTTTACATACTATATTTTCCATTAAATATATTTCTAATTATCAAAAGTTGTTTACAAAAGTATCGAAGTTTAGTCGATTAGGCGCACTTAAATCACCAATTAAAATGATAACACTAAACTGGAATTATTCAAGATACACACATACGATTAATTTACTCGTATACGATTTTATTTACCACCGCAGCTAATTTTTATTTTTATGTTGTTTAAAATGATTTAATAATATTTTGGGTAAAAATCGATTTACTTAGAAAACAATTGTGATAATTACGTGAGGTACTTACGTTGAAATCTGTTTTCCCGCCTCAATGAGAATCGATTACTGAAGCCAGGTAAGTGTGTCGAAGTGGACAAACTAGTTCGGTTCACAAAAGAAACTAAAGAAAGACTTAATTTTCTTTTAATTTAGAGAGTGATCAACAACATCAGGTCAATTTTTTTCCAAAACTTTAGGAATGCGATATGTGTATTGATTTTTTCATGATTTATGAAACCATCCCAATAAATTTTACCTCACCGTATTTAACATAGTAAAATTTATAGCTCCCGTCAAAATGCCGACACACGCGTAATTTCTGCGATTTGTTCAGACCGCTGACGAATTAATCATCTAAAGGTAAAGATTTGTATTATGGGCGTGTCCGTGTGCCCGAAGTAAAGTCAAGTGACGGCCTCCAAGGTAGAGAGGTAAGGCTCTCGACTACGAATCCGAATGTCGCGGTTTCAAATCCCGGCGTGCGCAAGTAAATTTTATTTAATTAATTTGTGTTGCTCCACAATTAATTCATTTAAAAATAATATGTAGTATATTTGCGCACGTTCCAGAGTGGACGTTACTCTCAGTATCGCCCTGGTGAAAGACCACCATTCAGAATTGAAACGTTGCTTGAAATGGCTTTTAGGCATGTTTGGTGACCAGATCTGAATAGCCAGGTATTTCCCCAGCTTCCTCTTCCCCTTCTCCTTCCCCTCCCCAATTCCTTCAGCCTGCCAATATTCCCCAATTTGGGATGCCATAGTCTCACTGGCTCCAGACGGTTGGGAGCAGTTGGGACTCTTGTGGGGTATTCTTGTAAAAAAAAAATTATCTAACACCCATTGTAATTTTTTGAAACATTTTCAAAAATCTAAATTCTTTCTTTCACAGACTCCCAATCAACCTGTCTGGGATTGAAGTCAAAATATTGTGTTTTTTTTTTCAAATCGGCATAGATACAAACTTTGATAATTATTTTTAAGATGTTCAGACTGAAAACAATATTTTTAACATTCATAATATTACAGCGCAAACTCAAAATGCTGTGACAATGAAGTAAAGTGAAATCATATTAAATTCTAGTGCAGCTCTTCCATCGCAACAAGGTCATCAAAGCATATTCTTAAATAAACACAATTACGTGTTTCTTGAATACACTGAAGCTTTTGCTGACAGCTTGTCAATTACGGCAACAGGGGGAGCTTTTTGCGGCTTGTCGAGGGTGTTACGGTACACCCATTACTGTGACGCACTAACTGGGGAAGGGTCTATTTTGGAAATAAACGTTTTTATTAAATTTTATTCAAGTTTTCTCCATAATATATAATCTTTTAGTATCATTTGATACATGCAAGTCGCTTTTTATATGTTTATATGTGTATTGAAGTACGAATAAATAATTATGATGATCTCGGTGATTGACTAAGGTTTTTTTATAAGACTGTTATTTATAAGAAATTCAAAGGCTTTTTGGGTCTGAGGCTAACTAGTTTAGGGCATTTTTGGAAGCATAGTTACTTTTTGAGATTTTTTTTAAAGCGTAAAAAATCCAATTTATAATGTTATTATTAAGTTAATTGGGGGTTTTTTATTATTGTGACATCTGTTAAAAAGGTTCGAATCCATTTTCATACGTTGAAGCGTGGTTATGCCACATTGGAACGTAGGAATAATTGGGTGTGGATAAATGAAATCATATAAATAAGTTTTATTTTTCTTCAATAGAAGTATAATTATTTTGTGGTGTCGTTATTAAAAAAAATTAATAAGAAATACTTTGTTTATACCACGTCACTGTTCACATGTAACACAGTATACATTTATATTGTGTACTGTTTAACCTGATTAGGGAAGGTTCGATTCTGAAACATGTTGATATTTATATTTATATATAACAGTTCAGTATTATACTTAGTACTTGTTATTAATTTTCTTTTTTTTTTATTCCAGATAGAAGAAAATTACATTTTCACTTACTTCAGTAGAATGATTACTTACATAAATTTATAAATACATTACAATCTTATACATTTTAATTATTTTTTCGTTTAATTTTAGAGGTAACAATTTATTTTTACAATATGCGTAGACTTTTTTCTTTTTTAATTTTGTCTCGGAGGCAATTACATAAATTGCCTCCCTCGGTTGCTTACCATAATGTGTGTGTATTATGTTTGAATGTATTTATCATGTTGTCGTGTTAAGTGTGCATGTACTTGTGACGTCTTAATGAATCGCGTGTTTGGACGTATGAGTATATTATTTCTTTGGTATATTAAGAGACATACATTATACTTGGAAAACCTTCTTATTGTCAACAGTTTTGTTTCATCGTAAAAATTTTTGGTGGATATTCTAAAATTAAAGGTAAATAGATTTCTGATTACCTTGTTTTGTATAACATGTTATTTATTTATATGTGCTTTGTATGCTTTTCCCCAGATTTCAATTAAGTGGTATAGATGTAATTGAACTAGGCTATACTATAATCTATTTTCATATGAAGCGGTAACTTGGTGGTGTGACATTATAATTTAAAAAAATAAAACAATAACTTTGTTTACATCACTTTTATTTATACTTTAGCTGCTTCAGGGCTGTATACAACTAAACTATGAACTAAAATGCACATGTGTTATAGACTGATACAAACAGGCGAGTGAAGGGCCAAGGGTGGGAGATCAGCAGGTACCTGCTGACCGGAAAATGTGTGTACTTTATTTATTGCGAATAATTTAAGGATTGGATTTTTATTTAAATTTATCTGATTATTTATGAGTCTACTATTAGTGTTTTTGGCTTTCCTTATTTCTAATGCCTCTAAGTTATCTAGTCGAATTCCGGTTCCATTTTTATGTAGTAAGCTAGTGCCTGTATTTTTATTGAATGTGTGGTCTGTTTCTAAGCGATGGTTAGCAAATTCGTAGAACCCATTATTATAATATTATTATAATTAACATAAACAAGCTGATACAAAAACATGTAAGTACTTAACGTCTAATTAGACGATGTCCGTTCAGAGATGGATAATTAAGGTATTATATTATACTATTAAGACATTAGCTTTTTTTTGCATATTTAATACAACTTCCTGGATATATTCATTTACTTATCCTTGAATATAAATAGGTATTTTGATTTTTAAGTCTCCCTATAAGTTTAACAGAAACCGAACTGTAAATAACCATTTATTACACTCTGGAAAGAACTTAGAGTTATAATTATTCATTAAATCAAAAAATTAAAAAAAACTTTTTCGCTTAAACCAAAACGTTAAAAATACACGAATGGTTTGAAAAGTTGTAGATCTCTCAATTCGCGCACTTATATTCGATATGTTATTAACGGTAAGCGCCTAATTTAAGTTTAAATTCAAACACTTGTTTTAACCTAGTGAGGACTTTGTCAATCTCAAAGGCTCTATCGCGTATTAAGAGGGACGAAAGCAAATTAAGCGTTTTAATCCACCCCGCGTTGTTCGGAAAGCGGAAATATGAATCAAAACCTGTTTTTAAACTGCCCCAGAGATAATACGAGTATAAGAAGTAGCGGATTGTTGAAGATAATTAAGAAATTTCTTTTCTCAGACACGCTCCCATTTCTCTGTGATCCGGGAAAGAGTGAACAAACAAAAGCCAGTCCATGAATTGTGTTTTCAGAACTTTTCCGTTCTGTTGTGTCTCGTGTCGGAACTTTTGCAATAAAAATATTAGTGGAGTGAAGTCAAATCTAAATTAATAATTCCTCCGATTCTGGAATCCGCGGAATGCGAATGATTAAAAGTATGAAGGCGTTTCTAGCTGATTGGTTGGACAGTTGAATTAATATTAAAGTTTGAATTTTAGACCTAAGTTTTGCAAGGAACAATTTATAAAAAAATATATATATAATTATATAATTAAAAATACACTTTGTATACACCGCTTTCATTAAAATATATAAATATTTCGACATGTTTCGATAGCAATGCTATCATCCTCAGGAATAAATGAATACTAAAAAAATAATTTCAAGAATAGAAAAATGATAAAAATTTAGAACAATAATTTAAGAATATACAAAATAGCTATCTCTTAAATTTATTTTCAAATTAACATTAATATTAAGAATAATAATTTTTATTTATATTTCTAATTTAAATGTATTATTCAATGTTTTATAATTATTTCGTTATTAGCATTTTTGAACAATTACTTATCTACTTTTATTCATTTTTGTTGATGCTCATATTTTGTATATTCTTAAATTATTGTTCTACTTTTTAATCATTTTTCTATACTTGAAATTATTTTTTTTAGTATTCATTTATTCCTGAGGATGATAGCATTGCTGTCGAAACATGTCGAAATATTTGTATATTTTAATGAAAGAGGTGTATACAAAGTGTATTTTTAATTATATAATTAATAATGACACCACAAAGTTATCGATCATTTGAAGATATTATAATATATATATATATATATTACTTGTTTTAAAACATCAAATTTGTTATATACATATACCAAAATGTTGCAGTTCCTATTGCATTGCACGCATTGAAAATCGCCCGAGAGAAAAGGTTTTCACATTGACTGAAATAGGAACGCTACATCTCTACAATAACTCAAATTTTTTATCACTAATTTATTAAAAATACCTATATATAAACTGTTATTGATTTTTTTTTTTTTTATATGAATACCACACAAGAGTCCCAAACTGCTCCCAACCGTCTGGAGCCAGTGAGACTATGGCATTCCCAATTGGGGAATGTTGTGAGGCTGTAGGTATTGGGGAGGGGAAGGAGAAGGGGGAAGAGGAAGGTGGTGAAAAGGGGAAATACCTGGCTATTCAGATCTGGTCACCAAACACGGCTAAAAGCCATTTCAAGCAACGTTTCAATTCTGAATGGTGGTCTTTCACCAGGGCGATACTGAGAGTATCTTCCACTCTGGAACGTGCGCAAATATACCATATATTATTTTTAGATGAATTAATTGTGAAACAACACAAATTAATTAAATAAAAATTACTTGCGCACGCCGGGATTTGAACCCGCGACCTTCGGATTCGTAGTCGAGAGCCTTACCCCTCGACCATGGAGGCCGTACTTTTTGATGGTCTATTACTTCAAAAACTTCTTATATTGATTAGCGCTGATAAATAGTATAATGAGTAAATAATTGTTTTGTATTAGTTCGAGCGATTTATTCATAGCGTTCAAATTTCTCAACATATTAATACTAGTGGTGGGTGAAGCGGCTCGGTTTATTGAGCCGGATCCCTAAATCAGCTCTCTGTAAAGACAATTCACATGAAAACTGGACGAAAAAAAGTATCGTATAAGAGCGTCTTAATGACGTCTTTAGGAGGGCCAAGGGAGCGAGGGACGGGGCATTGGCGGAGGGACGCGAACCGTCGTTCAATCGAGCCGGATCACTGAACCGGTACACTACAAAGAGCTGATTTAGTGATCCGGCTCACTAAACCGAGCCGTTTCGCCCACCACTAATTAGTACGCAAATTGTGTAGAGTATGAAAAAAGTAGTAGCAATTAAATATGTGAACATATCGCATAAAGTTAAGATCATGTAAATGTAGAATAAATCCGGAATAACCCAGTAATACGATAGGTAACTACTTTAATAAATGAACAGTCCATAGTAACTATCTACCTAAAGAGGAAATATCATTTGGTTAGTCAGATAAAATACAATTAATAATTGTCGTTTAATGAAAACGTGAACCAATGGTGAAGTGAATTACAAACTACTTGATTGTGAATCAATCTAAAATAAATATCACAACTATGGAGTTTCACTATTCAATGAAAGCTTATGTCCTTTACCAACCCTTTCGGGAATTAGGGGAGGCTAGCTATTGATCAATCTATAACTGGCCGCAAAGGCTTTGCTTAATTAATGTAACTCTAAATAATTTTGACGAGGGTTCCCATTTTAAGCCGGTGAGATCTCTTTTCTAATTAGAAATTTGACATTTTTTAACGGAATGTTAACACAGTACCGTAAGACAAAATGTATTCATTAAAACGGGTAATGAAGATTAGCTTGGATTAGATTTTAATTTAAAAAAAAACGATTATTTTAAGCCGACTGGAGGAATAATAATTAGACGTAGATAATTCTTCTAATTTATTTTTAAAATACTTGGCGTTTTCACGAGATAACTTTGTCGGTCGGAATATTTATATTCATTGACAATGCTTAAATCATTATTTCATAGAGTATTTTGGTATGAAATTAATTAGAAAATACCTATTTACCGCTCCTGTAAGAGTATAGAAAATCTCAGTATCGCCCTGATGTAAGACCGCCATACAGAATCGAATAATAATTCTTTTGTTTAAAGATCAACCAACATTCTCGGGTTACGAATAACCTGACAATATTTGAAAATCTCATACTGATTAAATGGCATTAACCGCATTTACTGACAAGATCTTAGTCAGGAATTTATCAACTATTTTTTTTTCTCTAAAAAGAAAGACAAACATTCCCTGGTTACGAATAACCTGACAATATTTGAAAATCTCTTATCTATCATCACAGTAAGCGGAAGATGTTGCTTGTGTCGTAATGGATGACTTAGCCAGCCAATGAAATGAACTCACGACGCCTAGGTGAGACCCAAACGCGATGCCAACTCAGCACAGACAAATTTCCTCACGACAAGAAATTTGTCTGTTTTATTTTAGATGATAATACGCTTTATAATATGAACGAGGAAGAAACACTCGGAGGAAAGTATTCTGTAGCTAGTAATCTCTAATATTTCAAGTGAGCTCCGTGAGCTCGTACCTCTGTTTTAAACATCGGGAGTGTGAACATATATGCTGTCTGTGACTCTATAAACAATTATCACCAGTGCACTGCAGAGCCATCTATGCAAAATATCAAACCAACCTTCCACATTCCTATCCCCTTCCCGAATCTTTGTATATAATGGGATGCCGTAGTCCCCTGGCTCCAGGCCGTTGGGACTCATCTGGTGCAATATTGACAAAAAAACATTAAAAATGTTGCCTTTGTTGACGAAACTACGCAATCTTATACATCCTTCAACAAGTTAATTGATATTAGATTTTAAAATTTACGTATATAGGAATATAATATATATATATAAGTATTCTGAATAAAAATCAGCATTTTAAGGCATTATCTTTTATAAAACTCTTAGCTTTCAAAAGTTTCTTAAGGAGATAATCAAATAAAATCATTTCGAAGCGTTTGGTTTCGAAAAGAATGAGCTTTTATGTACAGTAAGGTACAGAGCATTATATCCCCGGGCGAGAAAGCCATCGCAGCTGGAAAATTGCTTATTAAAATTATCATTAAAAGTTATGATATTATTAGAACCGTATCAGTTCGGAGCTTCGGCGAACTCGGCGAGGATGTTGAAACTTCGGAATACCTAAATTCACAAAGAATCTTCTCGCGGAGAACTACTCAAAGATAAGGAGTGAATTAATCTGGAAAGGGCTTGAAAATCGTTATGAAAATTGTTGTTCACTTTGTCACGGTGATGAAAGAACAAAACGTTATTAATGATGTTTACCTTAAATACGAAAAAAAATGTCTTTAAAACTAAGAAAGCCGACCTTGACCTTGGGTGGTTAAGATCCTTCGTTTTGGATCCAGAGGTCATAAGTTTGCAACTCGGCGTTTGTAATTTTTTGATTTATTAAATTTTGTTGTAATATTTAACGATAAATAAAATATAGCAAATTTTTGGCAAGTATTATCTCTATCCGTATTCTTCTGGTGAAATATCACCATTCAGAAGGGAAAAGTTTTTTTAAATGGCTTTAACCGTGTTTAGTGACCAGATTTGAATAGTTGGGTACTTTTCAACCTTCTCTTCCCTATTTCATTCCTACTGCCACTCCTCTCAGCCTTACAAAATACTCCTATTGTGGATGTCATAATCCCGCCAGCCCTATATGGCTAGCGAAATAAAAAACGGTTAAACAAAACATGATGTATCTTAACACACACGTTTCGCTGCATTCAAACACACTCTTTTATTATTCCGACCGTTTAAATGACCCAACTAACGTGTTTCATTCACTTGATCGTGCGATATCTTGTTGAAATATCCCTCACTACTTCTTTCATCGAAATCCATATGTAGTCCATACGCCACGTCTGACAAAACAACATGAACAGTTTATTTAAAAATTATTTAATTTTTTCATCATTGAAGAAGACAATATTAACATAACCTAAATTAAACACGAAACCGAAAAAAAAAACAGAAAATAAAAAGATATCAGTCGTATCTGGGACTCGAACCCAAGGCCTCTGTCTTTCCGGGACAACCGCTTTATCAACTTAACGTCAATAAAATTCAAGACTTATTTAATTATTATTATTCTCAATTTATAAACCATATTCTGGAAACAAAACATTGATTTGAGATAAATAAAGGTTTTAAATTTTACAATCATATAAATAAAAAAAAATTGAATTTAGAAAAAGTGTTAATAGTCAATTAAATATTATTAATAATCAAATGTATTTTTAAATAGCCATCCGTTAAATTTATTTGTTACAAACTTTAATAATTATTGCTTTTATTATAAATAATGAGAAGAACTTTTTGTTGTTATTTTTTTAGTATATTATTTATCCTGATGAAGGAAGCTTTGCTTCTGAAACATGTAGATATTTATATATTAAAAACAGTGATATAAACAAAGTTCTTATTAATTATATTAATAATGACCCCATAAAATAATAACACATCTTTCGAAGACTTTTTTTTTTGCCTTGAACAATTTTACTGATTTTGCTTTTATTAATAATAAAAGTAATTTGTTTTTTTAAATTTTTTATATAAATTTATTGTTTAACATTAATTACTTACCCGCTTTCATAACTTTTTGTTAATTTTTGTTTATGTTAGTAATTTGTCTATTTTTACATTTTTATTATTCGTCTAGAATAATACTTGTCATTATTTTTTTATTATTCTGTTTATCCTCATGAGGGAAGCTTTGCTTCTGAAACATATCGATATTTATATATGAAAAAAAACAGTGATGTAAACAAAGTACTTCTTATTAACGATATATATTTAATTAACAGATTTTTCTGGAATATTGAACATAGTCGGTGCCTATACGAAAAAAAGCTAGTTACCTCTATTGGAGAGTATAGAGTGATTTTTATGGATGGATTAACTCAATTAATGGTGTAGTTATTCCGATAGAAAAAATTTCTCTCTCGTGAACCCGATGAGTTGATGTATCCCGCTCAGCATGCGTGATCTTCATTAACTTTGTACAGAGTGCACTAAATAACATTATTTAATTTAATCATTTCGCTCAAATTCCCCCAATGTAACAAAGATAGACGTCCAATTATTAATTATTTATAAAGATTTAGTGATGACGCGCTGCAATTAAAAAACTGGATCGTTTATAATAACGTTACTTTTGTCTCAGTTTTACATATTTTACTGTAATAATTATCGCAATTGTATTGGACGTCAGATATTTATGACGTATGTCTAAAATTATGAATTACGTAACATTTTTTTTGTCAATGTTGGCTTTCTTAAATAGCAGTATTTATTTTATTATTCCTAGTTAACTATTTCACAAAGCGAGATTTTTTTAAACCCACCAAAACGGCTGCATTCCGAGCGTTAAATAGCGATGATCGCAAGACGTTACACACACGTCATACGATCACACGAAATAAATTTACGCAGATAGAATTTGTGTATGAATAACCGCGTGACGCTCTTCCAATAGTATCAACAAAACGGGCGTTTTGATGAGATGGTTTTTTATACTGTTTAAAACGATTTTTAAATTGCACGTATGTATATTTGTTAATACTTACGTATTAAGAATCGAAGTTGATTTACATTAATATATAGTTTTTAAGCCATAATATTTTTCTCTTATTGTCTTTATTGTGAACTTATTTTTTTTGTTGATGTTTATATTCAATTTTGGAATTCGAAAGTCCATATCCTACATATGCCTGCAGTTTTCTAAAGTAATTTAAATAATCCATAACATGTCTGCATACATACATAATTCATTGTCAAACTACAAAACTGATAATAATGATAAAATTAATAATAATTCCTTTATAATAAATTAATTAAAAATTGCTTTGTATTCACCACTTTATTAATATATACATATCAACATGTTTCGAAAGTGATGCTTTCCTCATCATGAATATGTAGAATATATTATATGTAATTATATATTTATTCCTGATTAGGAAAGCATCGTTTTTGAAACATGTTGATTTGTATAAATTAATAAAGTGGTGAATACAGAGCAATTTTTAATTAATTTATTTATAATGACGCTACAAAGTGAATACCAATCTTTTGAAGAAATTATCATAATTCCTTTGTTTAAAAGCACTGTTTTTGGTTTGTAAATATCAACATGTTTCAGGATCAAAGCTCCCCTCTTCGGGATAAACAATTCAATTTGATGAAGGGAGCTTTGCTCCTGAAGCATGTATATATTTACATATTAAATACAGTAGTTTCAAACAAATTACTTATTAATAAATTAATTAAAAATTACTTTGTAATCACCACTTTATTAATATATACGTATAAAAAATAATAATATCAAGTGTACTCGTAGACAAATGATAAACATAGAACACAATAATGTAAGAATAGATGAATTATAAACATAAATAAAAAATTATTAAAGTAGGTAAGTAATTATTCAAAAATGTTATTAAAAAAAATTATTAAATATTGAATAACAAATTTATATTAGAAATTAATTTTGTTGTTAATTTTAATATATAACAAACTGAATACCAATCTTTTGAAAAAAATGTGATTATAATTAATTTATTAAATATGACTCCAGGAAGTTATTTTACATCATTTGAAGAAATGACAATAAAGAAGTTCAAATTTTGGCGATGCCTATATTTGCTCGTTTTTTTTTTTTTTTAATTTAATGTAAATCAAATTTAATAATGTTATTATTAAGTTCTGCAAGTTTTAAAATGGGCATAAACGCCAAAATAGCTGTCACAATAATAACAACTAAAAATACTTGCAGAACTTAATAATAAAATTATTAAATTTGATTTATATTAATTTTAAAAAAAAATTAAATGGAGTTCTACGAATTAAACACAAAAACAATTAATATATTTGCACGTGTTCGAAAATTTCAATTAAATGAAAAGAAGAAGAATATTTGGCATTACTTAACGTTTCTATGCCAACTTTTACCATATTCTTTAGAAAAAACCTCAACTTTTCTTAACGAGGTTAAAAAATAATAATACGGTGCTGCATTTATTGCATAATAGTGAATGCATCTAGGTATTACTACTATCTTGTTTTTTTTTTTTTTTTTAATTATGTTTCGTGGCCACTTCATTTGTATGATCAGCGATAGTACCTTGTCAAACTGATTTTAATTTAGGTTTCCTTTCATTTATGAAATACGTATTTAAGGGGCGGCTTCAAAGGCTTTGTGAAACGTCGCTGGTAAAATTAACGATAATTTTCTTATGTCTATGAATTTTGAATATCTAGGAAATAAAACAAACTTGTTAGATGGCCTCCAAAATTACTTGGCTTGTTATAAATTGCGTTAAATTACGTGAAACACGCTTATTTTATTACGGTCCACGATCTCTCTCAAATAACTTGATAAATAATTAAAAAAAGCTCGGGATTTTGACGAAATGAAACGTGCCGCAGGGGAATATATTCAGATTTTAAATCATCAAAGCATTTTAGAAATGAGGTTTGAACATTTTAAAATCCGTGGGCGCTACTTTAATTCCGTCAAAATAATAATTATTTTAGGTGTTTAAAACGAAATCTATCCAACTTTCCGATGAATATTATAATCTCTTCAAAACATGGCAGTGAAATCGTATTTATTTAACCTTTATTTTTTGAGATCGAATTGGTTGTATTTTTAATGAGCCATTTTCGGCCATTTTTGCTCAAAATATATACTCTTAATAGACTCGAATATGATTTATACAGATATATATATATATATATATATATATATATATTATTTCCACGCACTTTAAAATACATCTATTTAAAGGAATTATTTTTTTAATATACTTAGGTATCTATGTAAAATCTAATTTATACTCAAATGAGTTCCTAAATACTGTTGATTGTATCAACATTAAAAATCATAATTTAACATCGCCTTAAATTTTGTTTACAGGATCTAATGTTTTTCTAGGACTCGTTTAAGATCAGTACGTTTTTTGTATCGTTTTAATTTTTTATCATGTGTATATATTTTTTTATCGTATGTGTACATAAATATATTTTTTATTTTAATCATATGTTATACGAGTATTTAATATAATTATTTTATCATATATTTTTTTTATGAAACTTTTAAGTATCTATCAGGTTTTGCCATACAGTTATTTTATACTAGGAACTCTTCCTTATCTTAGGAATATTTGGTTAATGGTGGATGGAGTCCAAGTGTCTCGATTATATAAACATGTACCACATTTGATATTGCGACAAAAACGATTTTATTTCAATATTTTCTTAAAATTATTGTTGTTACGAAATAACCCTCATTTATGATTCTGTTTGAATATAATCACATAACTTGTACCTATAACAACCGCAGGCAGTCACTACGAGCCATATATTGTAGCCAGATATCATGTATAGGTATATCTTGTTTCGAATTAAAGTATTCTTGATGTTTTGGTTCGGTTTATGTACCATTTCTTGTGATGTTATTTCCTTCTGTTATTTCTTTCACATCGTTTATATACTAGCTCCCGCGCGTGCATAGTGATGAATAGAAGATATGACTTATTCGTTAAATGGCGTGCCGTACAAAGAAATAAGTTGTACAGTAGTTTACCTTGTCTCTCAAAACAAACTCTTAACAACTAACGTTAGAATTATTTATGGTGGACTGAAGGTAAACCTTAAGTATTACTTACCAGCGTCATGGTGTATTTTGAAATAAACCAGGCGCAAACTGAACTAGAAGCCAATAGTAACTAGACTTAGTAGTAGCATTGTGTTGTGAGACTAGGGAAAACTTTTTGTATGTTTAGAATTCTCTTTTGCTTTAAAGTTGTATCGGGCAGTTGAACGAGTCTTATGATGAACTTTCCAAGAAAACCAGCGTTGAGGCCGCTCGACAAAAATAAAAAAAGGTTTTTTCAGATTCGTTTCATCGTTCTAAGCGTTCACATGTAACCGACTGAATAACGTAATGATGACTACATTCTTGAACAATTTTTAGTATTTAAAATATGATTTTTTTTATTAAATAACGTATGTAACTATCTTCCACTTGTTTATTTTCGACTGGACCGGTTTCACCCCATCACGGGCATCTTCAGACTGGTACAATTAAAACTAAATCTATGCTATATATACCATCTAAGTCAGGAGTGATTCACATTGCTTACAGAAATTTGTTTCATTACTGACGAAACGGCTTTACAATGGAACTCCAGTGAAAAATATAATCTCTTTAAAAATATGTATTCAAATAGATCAGCAAACGCCGATTCCATTTATTATATATAATCATACGTAGAATTTAAAAATAGTTTTTTTTTAAGTGAATAAAAAATCATCTCTTCAAAATACCTTGTTATATATTATAACACCTGACGTCACGTGCGCATTTTGTTATTGGATTAGTATGAAATTTTTTTAAATTAAATTTTGTTTTGTATTTTTAATGTTAACGTATTTTTTTAGTTTGGGCGAAATTAATTCGGATGACTTTAAACTCTACGATTGTTGTTCAATAGAAAAAAAAACTATTATTAGTGAAATGAATTAGAGTATTCATGAACAAACCAATTATCAATACGAATATTATGGTAATATTAATGCTCAATACTGTTATTATTAATTTTCGAGTTAAAGTTTCTAAAAAGGTACATGAATGGAATATAAAATTATGAATGGTAAAGCTCATCCCTGTTTTGACATTCGACATTCTAACCTAAAAACTGATCAAAACCGACCGGTCATAAATTTGGAGCCTTCTGGTGAGCTTTTAAAAATTGAAACTTTGAAAAGTACCTTAACTTAAAAAAAAAAATTAAACAATTTCACTGGAGTTCCTTATTATATTTGGTTTATTACCTTCTGGAAGACGAATTACATTGAGTTTGCTTACTTAATCTATCTTTTTTTTTAATTCTTATATAGTGTCTATTGTGTCAGCTTTTATTTAAACAGGTGGTTGTTTCTGGTTTACTTTTTCCCGTGATTTCCGTCGTGTTTGCTAAAATGAGTTTTATATGAGTTTTTTGACTTGCCCGCACTAAATTAAAAATAATTAAATTGTATTCCTTTTCATCCTGCGAGTATGTGGTTGAGAATTCCCCTTGGTTGTCGATTATCATGGATGCTTATTAAACCTATTCATCGGAGTCGCCCCAGTTTTACAAATGCTGCTGTATTATTCATCCAAATTCTAAAATTCCAACCATCTTTCATGAAATCATTCTCCTTATTGAACGTTTGATAATATTTAACGAACAATTTGAGTTATATGAATATTACAAAGACAGTTAATGGTGTAAGTGACGAGTTTCAAACTGAAAATACTTAATTTAATCAATTAGAAGAACTTTGTTTAAGCCCCTGTTTTTAATATATAAATATCTACATGTTTCAGAAGCTAAGCTTACCTCTTCAGTATAAAAACATACTAAAAAATCATTCTCCTTATTAAATCATTCTCACATCTTCAGGTATCCGATACCTGAAGATGTGAGCATCGCTCACGAAACATGTAGTAATATTGTATATTAATAAAGTGATGTATACAAAGTTATTTTGTTTTAATTAAAATACATAATGACATCACAAAGTGAAAACCTTCTAGAAGAAGAATTCTTCTTCGAAAAAAAAAAATATAAACAAATAGACATATTACAAATTTTAACAAAAATGAACAATAAATGATGAAAGTATGTAAGTAATTAATTAAAAAAAGTTAAATTAATTAAAATATATATATAAAATACTAAATAATAAAATTGTTTTATTTTCAAACAAGATATAAATAAAAACAAGAAAATAAAGTTTAAAAAAAATTATATTTATAATTATTATGATTTATATGAATAATATGCTAAATTACTGCGAAAATAAATTTAAGAGATTAAAAGCAGATTTAAGATTTGTTTTTTAATAATATTTAAAATAAAAATACTTCAATTAAAAATAATAAAACATGCATTTAAAATAAATCAAGTCAGAGCACACCCCTTTTTTTCTTTTGTCGTCTCTAGCGTAATAATTATTGTGCTTTGAAATATTTCCTGTATATTTTCACGTCATACTCTTACATAATTTACTACAGAAGTTAGACAAATAGCTAAAAGAGTGCTTCTGGGCTACATGAATGGCAGAGTAAATATTTCATGCGTTTCCCGTGCGGTACTTGGGGAAACGTTGCCTTCCGTAAAACGGTATGAACTACACAAGATAAATCTTGTTGCGGGCTTCAACGCCGCTATCCAACTGCCCTTCCTACATCCTCTACTCAACTCCGAACCTTCCTTACACATATTATTTATGTCAGTAATGGCAGGGTTGAATGATTGTGTGAAATAAACAAAGAAAAGTAGAATTGGCTTGTTCGTATCGAATTTGATGATTATTTGTCACGCATATACATTTCTTTTAGAGTTTTATTCTACTAAATATTGATTTTATGAAATCTAAGTCATAAATGCACACGCTTTTAAATTTTTACCAACCATTTTTGTTATAAATGTCAAGTTGTATGAAATTATAGTTGTGATAATATATAGTTGTGAGAAAAGTATGTTTTATAATTTGTAATTCGCATTACAAAAAAAATTCTTTTGTATTGCAGATTACAAATTCTTGGTTACGTTTATTTACAAAAACGCAACGACAAATTATTAAATATAATTTTCTCCACTTTAAAAATCATATTCGTATTTTAAATATTTTGTAAAACATACAATGGAACGGTCAGAAAAAAGTAATATTTCTGATTGGATTTTGATAAATGCTATGTAAATTTATAAATTATTTAATAAATATTTTTCTATTTAAAAACATTATGTTTATCGTATTGCGTAATAATACTATCATTATTTTGAATTAATAAATAATAACTCTCCGACGTCCCTCTCCCCGTAAAATAAATAAAGAGAAGAAAAATAATGCAGGTAATGTCTGGGGCAGAGAAAATAAAACGTATGAGATCATTTACGATTACCGTTCACGTCAACTTCTTTAAAAATATATACGAAATATAATAATAATAATAATGTAAATAATAAAACAATTTTGAACTATATTTCATTTTTATTTTGTAAAGCTGATTGTTTTTAACCTCTTACGGTCGTCTTCAGAACGGTGAAGATGATCGTAACCGTTCCGGTCTACAAAATAAACGCGAAATAAAGTTCAAAATTAAAATATTTGATAACCTTAATAACTTTCTCCCATTTTTTTTATTTAAGATAGGACAGGTTCAACCTTATAACGAGCATCTTCAGACTGTAATTAATAAAAGTTATGCTAAGAAATTATAAAATTTTAAACAAATGGAAGAAAGTTTTATAAGTTTATAATAATAAAAAATCCTATTAAAATGTGTACGGAACATATAAATCCTGTATTTTTTTTTATATATCGACACCTTAATCTGTCTGCAGGTGTTTTATAGAGGTGTAGAATACAGGTCAATATAAGACTAATATATTATTCACAATGATCGTTTATTAAAATTACTTCTCTATTTGTACGATTTTTCTCAATGAAACAATCGATCTATGTTCTCCGTGATTGACGTCATTGAGATTGGTAGAAATACGTCAGTTGTGACGTTTTTTTATGATTTAGTTGACGTCAACAACTACCATTGACGTCATTAAGTGCATCATCTAAATTGCAGAAATGCGTCACCTTGATGCAGTGACGCACTTTTTGCATGTATTATGATTTGGACGTCCGATATAAAACAGAAAATCGATTGTTTTAAAATTATAAATAGGATCAACATTGTTTTATTATATTAATTACGATGGAATTCCAGCATGTATCAGTTTAAAACACTTTAAAAAATAGTTTTTTTTAATAATAACGTCCTTTTTCCAGAATGTAGGGAGGTTAGTGAAATTCTACATATTTCATATAGAGATTAAATACACACAAATTAGATCATGATTAAGAAGTACCTGCGCGTTTGTTTAAAACGATGCGTTCAATGTTTAACACCCTGAAATTAACGCATTTGTTTAATTTAATGCACCTCGTAAGTGAACAGCACGGAATTACCACAGAGCCTGACCGTACTTTACCATTTTACCCACCGTATTATTGTAATACATAACTTTAATTTAGTATTACAAAATTACACTCCCGTGCGACGTATGCAGAATTTAGGAAACGCTTTCAAACACGTTGATGTATTTGATGCTGCATAGTGTGATAAATAAACATGGGTTATTTAGGTTACACTCTCAAATTTGCTTAATTACTGCTTAGCTTTTGCTTATAGATTATTCAAACATGTATATTATTATTATGTTCTTATTACTATTTACTAATTAATATTTACTTAATATTTAATGTGTATTATTATATGCTTATTACTATTTGCTGATTATTATTTATTATTTAATTATTATCACTTAATTCTTATTATTTATTTACTATTATTTTCTTATTAATATTTACAAATTTTTATTCACGTATTATTATTTACTTATTACTATTTACTGATTATTATTAAATTCTAAATCCGTTCATCTTAATACAGGATTATCCTAGTGAGAAAAGTGGCTAATGTTTTTGTTTTCATAATTAAATTTATGAATAAATAAATAAATATAAAACAGTCAATAGTTATTTTTTATTCAGTGTTTTATAATAAATTTTATTAACGTTTTTGATTAATTACTTACCTACTTTAATAATGTTTTGTATATGTTTATAATTTGTACATTCTTACATTATTGTGTTCTATGTTTATCATTTGTCTATACTTGACATTATTATTTTTCAGTATTCTATATATTATTGATGAAGAAAACGTCGCCATAGAAATATGTTGATTTGTGTATATTAATAAAGTGGTAAATATAGAGTAATTTTTTGATAATTTATTAAAAATAGTAATATTAGCAAATCTCAATGACACGTGAAACAGAAATAGACACAGATTATAAAAATATAACGGTCACATCTGGGAATCGAACCCAGATTATCTGTCTTACCGAGACAATACTCCATCAATGAACTCCAATTGAGCTACATATATGGTGGGTCACGACAAAATTTACGACAAAATCATACCATGGCAAAAAAAGTGCCAAGTACCTAGGGGTGACACTCGACCGGAAACTATGATGGAACACACACATTAACGCATTATACCCTCTTATAAGCTCCAACAGTAAACTCAACCTAAAAAACAAACTTCTCATTTACACATCGACAATCCGACCTAAATAACATACGCATCACCCATATGGGTTACTTCAAATACAAAAAAAGCTAGAATCATTCCAGAATGCATTGCTCCGACGATTCACCAAAAATCACTGGTTCGTCAGGAATAGCATAATTAATACGGGCTCGAAAATTCCTCTACTCCGAAAACAAATAGATTTAGCCGAAACATTTTACTCCAAATTAGAATCGAATTTTAATCCCGACATCCAACCTCAGCCGCCTTCCATGTCCGCCCAAATTCCATCTTATACCCCCCATTACCTTAGTGAGCGGGCTTAAATATAAGATTGCCATCAGCAAGTCCTGCTAGCACGTAAAACACAGTTTACAATTCTTTGAAATAAAAATAAATAAAAGCCCCATAGTAGCAATATGCAACCAGCTCACTAGGTAGAGAAGAATATCTCCTCATTTATGCACCTCTCACCACAACTGAAATAAGAAGATTTACAATACGATATATATATATATATATATTATAATTTTTTTTTTTGTGGTGTCAAAACGATATTGAACTTATAAGCTTCGCTGTTTAATACATAGTTCAGTTCCTGTTACCACTATAGTAGATTGCTTGTTTCAATCCGAAGCTTTACTTAAAGCAATATAGCAATATTATTCCTCAACTGATATTGCATCGCACTGTTTGCTCCCCTCTTACTGCAACGGCGTCCTTGGCTACTGAAAGTTTTCAGCGCTCTAAATTTTGAGTTCGCTGAAATTTTTAAAAGTTGCCTCAAATTAATCGAGCAACTAAACACAAGTACACTTTGGGGCTACTTCGGGCTGCAGACTACGAACAGTGTCCACTTTTGTGCTCCTCAAAGGTTGAGCGGAGTTGCAAACTTTTGCAAAGCAAATGCAATTTGCAAGTCTGTAATCAGCCCTCACGTGGTATTTGGAGAACTTCAGCGTGTATGTAAATCTTATACTATGAGAACGGAAGCTTTGAGAAGAGTTTTTACACTAAATTTAAGTTCCCTTCGATGCTAGACAATATAGCATCATCTTAGTTACAAAATCTGTCATGTTACAAATTTATTAAGAAATATTTCCGCTTGACATAAACTTTCAATTTTTGAACGTATGCACGGTAAACTTTTAAATGCAACGAGAAAGCTTGGTGTTCTCTCTTTTTAAAACTCTTCAAAAAATTCATTAAGTACGTAGGTGTAAATATAGATTATCAACTTAAATGGACCAACCATATAGAAAAAACAGTAAATAAACTAAGATTCTTCACTTGTATATTTAAACGAATGAGTAACTTATTAAATGTGAAAACCATGAAACTTGTTTACAATGCACTAATTCACTCATCTCTTTCCTATGGAATAATTGGTTGGGTGGAACTTACAATAATCACATAAAACCTCTGGAAATTGTACAAAAATGAAGTATCAAGATTATGTACGAGAAAGTAAAAACCTATCTCTCCAAAAAATTGTTCCTAGAAAGTGATATTTTGGACCTAAGACAGACCTATAGTTTTCAATGTCTAAAATTTATTTACATGCAAACAACTTCACAAAAAATTCAAATCATACTAGCCAAAGACATGGTAGTTTTAAATATGCAGTATCCCATTACAAAACCAGGTTGGCCCAAAGGTATATTAATTTTATTGCACCAAAAATGTATAATTCATTTTTCATAACCTTTGAAGAGACCGTATTATGTCAAAAAATTGACTCTTATAAAAAATATATTAAATCTTACATAAAAAACACAAATAGATACATTTTCTTATAAGTCTTAACAGTCATCTATAGTATTTTCCTTTAGACAGAATTCTAGCTTGTTCTATTTTGTTTAAATTTTAATGTTAGACTTTTAAAATTCCACACAATTTTTCACCTGTTGCTGGTACCAACAATGTATTATTCTGTTCAATGCCTTATTTTATCTTATCATTTTTTTAATACATCAATATACATTTTTATAAAACCTACTTTCAAAACATTAGTATCGTACTTGTGTGTGATTTTAAAACACCCACTAAAATTTTATTATGCTTATGTACGTATATGTGATAATAACACTAAATTCTGTTTACTGTCATAACTAATGAAATGTTTTTTGTTTGTTTCTTATCATCACTTTATATCATGTTTTATCTTTCTTATTTTCGCTACCACTTTTAAGAAAATGATTAACTTATTTTTTGTTTAAAATGAAAACTTTCACATAAGCCATAGAAAGGTGATAAAAAACTGTAATAATACCCACATACAAGCTTTGCCTTTGTGGGATTTTTTTGTTTACATATTTAATTTTTATAATATTTTCTTGTATTTTCATATTATTAACATTTAAACAACTTGTAGCAATTGTTGAGATTGATAAAAATTATAGAAAGGGGGTTACGGTGGCACAGTGTATCCCATAGATAAGGGAAAGGTCCCGAGTTGCTATCTTACGTTTCTTCTTTTTCTATTTTTTGAATATTGTTTGAATGTTTTGAAAGTACTCCGGAGAAAAAAAAATTGCATTACATTTTTTTCAGTATTTATAAAAATCACTGCATCATTTAACGACAATTTATTCTAAATCGTATTGATAGTACTTAATTTCTCCGATTGTGAAGACAAAAAAAATCTCTTCTGAATTGTGTATAGGCAAAAAGAATGATCAAGGGAAACAAATACTCTAGTCGGGGCGTAAAAATAGTCGGAATCGCAGAAGGCCATGTTTTACTGTGGATTAAGTAAGGAAAGCATGCTCGGAGACAGTTGTGTAATATTCTATTCTCTTTGCCGACCCCAGCGGAAAAATCGTGTGGTGGTTTGTTTTCTATAAAAAACCTTTATCATCATTCAGCTCGATTCCCGTTAAAAGTTCGCATGCGTTATCAGCTCTCATGTCAGTTCACTTAACAGAAAGATGCTTGAAATAATCAAAACTCTTAATACGGTTTTGGGTATGTTTAGAAAATAGATTCGTTTGGGTGCTTGCCAACCTTCGTCTCCCTATCTCATTTCCCTTCCGCATCTTCTTCCATCTCACAGAATTTGAAGATTGTTGTTAAACTGCGGGAGGGGTGAGGTGAAGAAAAAAGGGAGAGGGAGACTTGGAAGTTCTTGCCTAGTGAGATTTGATAACGAAAGGCAGCTAAATTATTTCAAGCAACTTGCATTTTTTAGTGTAGTTTTAAATTCCAAGAGCGATACTAAGAGTTTCTTCGTGTCTGGAAAGAAATTAAATAATAACGTACTAAAATAAATAAATCACTGCGCGTAATTATTAAAAACTGTAACCGTGCGACCTTTACCGCTTTACCACAGAACTGTGAAATAAGAGCCAACCGATAAACATGTATTATATTTCCTATAACCCACACTTTGCACATACGGGTTCTCACACCTCGCCCCAACAGCAAAATTATGTCATTAAGTTGAAATTGCCAATGTGCAGCTTAAAAGCTCACCCTCTATGTGCCTCCGCGCTTTCCAGTAAACCAAGTTACACAATTATTTGTAAAAACACTTTGCAATATCCTTTCACAAATTTCTCCCTTAACTCTGGCGAACGTCCCGGACAATTTTAGAACGGCGCCAGCTCCCAACAGCTGTTGCCGGCGATATTTATTTTCCGCTATTAAAAGCGGATCCGGAAGCTGCGCCGTGATTTAATAATGAATCTCTCATTACATGGAGAATTACAGCAGTAACAGTATTAAGCATCGAAACCTGCAATCTACAGTGCAATTTGCACTGCTCAGTTTCATAAAAGGAATAACAAATTTTCAATTTGAAATTGCAGCCCAGGCTTTTAAGTGTCTTTGTATCGTCACTATGATCCATTAGGGATCGTTTACGCTTTGTAAAAATATTTTAAAAAAAAAACTATTTTATGGTTTTAAATAATTACATTCCGTATTACGATTAAGATTTCAGTGCAATATTTACTACACTATTAAGGCGAATCAAAGTTTGCTTTTGGTGTAATACCTGTGTTTCAAGGTTAAATTACATGGATTAGGCAAATGGGCCTGAATTTCATCAAAAGCAGCCTCAGAAATACCTCACATCTTACTCTGAAAAATAATACATCCATCTATTTTTAATAATATAACCTTTCATGTAAAAATGTATCTTCGAATGCCAGATTACCCTTCATAATATTTGAGGTCGGTTTTTTGTCAGTTCAGTACAAGAACATGTTTTTATCTTCTTTCCGGATTTACGTATCTAATTCCACTGTATGTTACCTTTGTGAATAAATCCCTTATATTATATTTAAAAATCTTTCATACTGTATGAAATCTTTCATACAGTATACGGGTCTTGTACGCGATAACACTGAAGTCGCGATCTGCCCACAGATACATCCTCCTAGTTGAACAAAAAGAAGCATTAGAGTCCTTCGCCGACTCCTGTGCTCCCGATACAACGGAGGATAATAATCCATTTGTGAGCTGTGAAAGCTTCTCACCCTTCAATGCCATCTGTCACACAATAAAACGGATTTTTTTTCATTATGGCTCGAGCGAAGGGTAGATAAATAAGTTTTCTTAATAAATATAGGTACTATCTTCGCAAGTATTATACAGCAGAATGGCTAGCCGATGAAATCTACAAAAAATATTATATAATTTCAATTTAAGATTGGTTTTCACTTCGTGGCGTCATTATTAATAAATTAATTAAATAATAAACTTCGTATTCACCACTTTATTACAATAAAGATATCAACATCTTTCGAAAGCGATGCTTTCTACATCAGGAGTATACTAAAAATTATAATTTCAAGTATAGACAAATGATAAAAATTAGAACACATTAGATAAATTACAAACATAAACAAAAATTGATTAAAGTAGGTAAGTAATTAATTAAAAATGTTATTAAAATTATTGTAAAACATTGAATAACAAATTTACATTATAAATTTAAAAAATATATATTTTTATTATTAATATTAATATAAAAATATATTCAAGAGAAACCTATTTAAAAAAAAAAATATTTTATTATTTGTTAAATTTAATTCAATAATCACGCTTTTTCTGATTTCTAAAATTTCAAATTTGTCTAATTGTAAACCG
The DNA here is from genome assembly GCA_022606495.2 of Halesus radiatus. Classification (NCBI taxonomy): domain Eukaryota; kingdom Metazoa; phylum Arthropoda; class Insecta; order Trichoptera; family Limnephilidae; genus Halesus; species Halesus radiatus. Next base: position 60,478 of record JAHDVE020010637.1, read on the forward strand.
ATTGTATTTGTATGTAATTTTTTTAAAGATTTATTTATATCAAATGAATGATTGGTTTGTAAAATATGAATTGCAAATTCAGAATAAATTTTTGATTAATTATTTACCTACTTTATTCAATTTTGTTGATTGTTTATAATTTGTCTATAGTGTTCTAATAGTTATCATCTATTATTATATTTAGTATTACTCCTGATGAAGAAAGCATCGCTTTCGAAACATGTAGATATCTTCATATTAATAAAGTGGTCAAAAAATATTTTTATCTTAAAATCAGAATTACAGTTCTCTTCAATATCTGCACTATTCAACTCCTATAAAAATGTATTTAACTTTTAATTTTCACTCCATTTAATAAAAAAATTTGCCTTTATTATTGTTGAATGAACGATATTTGCAGGTTAATTTTCGACAAAATCGAGTGTTTTTATGTATATGTCTTCGCAAACATTTCACAGTTGTATATCTGCACTAATATTATCTAGTTAAATTTTCGGACATTACCGGCGACGAAAATATAAAAGTATCGTTAGATGTGTGAAGAAATAAATAAATAAGTGTTTATTGTTTTGGATTACTATAACTACTATATCTTTGTTTTCTATTACTATAACTACAATATCTTTGTTTTGTATTACTATAACCACAATATCTTTGTTTTGTATTAATATAACTACTATATCTTTGTTCTGTATTACTATACTACCACATCTTTCTTTTGTATTACTATAACTACTATATCTTTGTTTTGTATTACTATAACTACTACGTCTTTGTTTTGTATTACTATAACTACTATATCTTTGTTTTGTATTACTATAACTACTATATCTTTGTTTTGTATTACTATAACTACTACGTCTTTGTTTTGTATTACTATAACTACTATATCTTTGTTTTGTATTACTATAACTACTACGTCTTTCTTTTGTATTACTATAACTATTACATCTTTCTTTTGTATTACTATAACTACTATATCTTTGTTTTGTATTACTATAACTACCACGTCTTTGTTTTGTATAACTATAACTACTTTATCTTTGTTTTGTATTACTATAACTACTATATATTTCTTATGTATTATTATAACTGCTATATCTTTGTTTTGGATTACTATAACTGTATCTTGTCAACCAAGGATCTATGTAGAGTATATTATGCTTTATGCTACTCTCATTTGGAATATGAAATTTTGGGGATGGTGCTCAACTGCAACAAATTACATAAAATCACTAAATACAATTCAGAAATGCATCGTGAAGACCATTTTAAAAGTCCCCATAAGGATGTTAACAACAGAAATTTTTAAACATTTCGACGTTCCAAGTATTCAAAAAAAATATTCTGGTTCATCATCTTAAAAAAGACAAAAAGACTATGACTCATAATCATATTACCAGAGCAAAGCAACTAGACAAGCTAAATGTATCTAATTGAAATACTACTTTTGGACTCTCTCTCAAAGAAGCTCTCAATTTTTTGCTGTAAAATTATACAACAAACTCCCACTTAGTATTGAACAAAGTAATTCAATCAATAATTGCATTGAGTCCAGCAAAACTTGGCTTAAGGAATTAATAGAAGAAGAACTGACTAGTATTCTTAAAACAACGTCTTAGAAGTTACTGGAAATACCCTTCCCAAACATTTAAGTTGAAATATAGAAGTCGCTTAAACCCCCTTATTCAAAACCTAGTTTGCCTCAGCACAAGATCTCCTAGTAAGGACTACTGTGAAATAAAAACCGTAACATATGTATTGTTTATATTTATATCTTAATAATATCAAAATTATATAGAAAAAATAAAATCTCCATGCGTGTCCTATTTCTTTACTTTAACAATAGCAACCAGCAATGGCAACAATACGCACTATAGAACCGCTGAGCGAACGCGAAAGAAACATACACAACATACTCGTACATAGAAAGCAGTGCATTATTTTGAAATGAAGTTTAGCAGGATGCATTGTTCTTCTAACATACTGTCCATTAGATCATTGATTAATCTATGTACTCGTAAGTGCTATGGGTTGACGCTATCTGTACGCTTGTTAGAAGTAACTCGTTTGTGGTCATTTAAGAAAAAAAATCACTGGGATGAAAAATTGCACCATCTCCCGGTCGTAACATGTGTAGATTTCTGGTGCCAAAATACTTCCATCGCTGCCAACTTTTTAAAAGAATTATTAAAAAATGTAGAGATACCGCACAAGGGGGATTATGGCATCGCCAGTTGTGGTAAGGTGTGAAATTAAAGGGAGTAGGGGGAAAATAAAATAAAGGACGAAAACTAGAAGTGTCTTCCGCGTAGATTAATGGAAGCCTGTGTGCCTTTGACTTAGTACATTTTGGTTCTATCCCGGGAGAACCAATGAAAATACATCAAAGACATCGCTCTATCTCTCTTGTACTGCCTGAATTGTATATTGCCATTCCGATTTATCGAAGACAAATTATGATATATTTTTTTGTATTAGAAATTTAAAACCCGAATGGACTAACTTTTGGATCACATAACACGCGCACATCGCATTACTTGTGTTTTTCTTTATCCTATAGGAAAAAGGAAGACGTGGAAGGGAAAAGTTCAAAAGTACCTGGCTATTCAGACCTGGTCACCAAACATGACGAAAGCTATTACCAACGCCCCTCAGTGATGATCTCTCACTAGGTCAATACTGAAAGAATCTTCGAATCTAACCTCTACACGAAATGTTAGAAGTATTCCATCTAAAAAACGTATTAACTTGCTCCGTTTTCTCTAATTACATTCAATGTTCAGTCGAGGTTACAAGTACAAAACCTCGACTGAAAAACACTTTATTATAACTTGGACACAATTTTTTGTTCCAGTTTTCATTCTTCCAGCTGCCTTGTTATTTTCATTGTACAGCTCCCACAATAAAGTGAAAGGTTGCTTTCGTTTCTCTGTTTTCCATTTACTTATTCGCCAGCCTATTCTTCTTGTTCCACTAATTAAGCAAAATCTCCAACTGGAATATTTAATCCAGAAAATTGTCATTTTAAGCCCCCGTTAGAACCGGATTGAGGAATACATAAATAGATTACATTATCGAGGAGACTTAAGGAGTAGTGATTCCATTTGGTAACAGATGTTCCATTCACTTAGTTCATGCCAGACTGGAAAATTACTTGTTAATCTTGGTCTGCGATATAAACTAGATTGTGGTCGTCTCCTTTGTTACCGCTGTTTTACTCATAAAAACACTAAATATTTGGTTTTACGAATGCCATTGTTTAAGGAGGTAAACAATGCAAATCAAAAAACTTACCATAAAATAATTATTAGCTACAAAAGCGAATTGTTGTTTTTTTTTCAAGATTTATTTTAACCAACTAACCATCACAGCAGGGGTAGACAGTGAGGACGGACCTCCAAACAAAGCGATCTTAGCATGCACATTCATACATTGCCTCATTCACTTGATCGTGCCTTGTCTTCCTCGGGCGTCCTGGGCTTCTTCTTCCATTTACAATCGCGTCATATATTCTCCTTACATTCGTTTCATTTTTCATTCGGTCTACCTGCCCAAACCATCTAAGCGTCCCTTACTTAATCTTACTCACTACGCTTAAATCAGCCTCGAATTCTTTACGAATCTTGACATTTTTCACGCGATTACACATGGTTTTAACACACATTTGCCTCAGAGATCGCATTTATACAGCATTCAGTCTACTTTCATCCATAACATTATTAAATTTGATTTAAATTAAATTTTATTTATAAGTTTTCAAATAATTTCCTCTTCATATATAAATAACCTATGGCCTTCAGCTTACTTTGGCTTTTCGAAGTAAATAATTATTCAATATTTTCGCAAATGAAAAATAGATATTATATGGCGTTATATAATTGTATGAATGTTATCCCCTATTCGTGAAATTAAACCCTGCATATAAAATTTCGATATCTCAAACTTATCCTTTATTTTATGTCGAAATATCTCCAATGAATGCGAAAAAAAAAGTTTATTTCCGGTTTAAAAAGCATCAGAAACCCAGATTTTTTTTAACTTGTTTTATAAGGTCTTTAAACGATTGGTTTTCACTTTGTGACGTCATTAATAATAAATGAATTAAATAATGTACCTTGTTTTCACCGCTTTATTAATATAAAGATATCTACATGTTTCGAAAGCGATGTTTTCTTCATTACTCGTTATATACGTATTGTCATAACTTATTATGTTTTACTTTCTTCATTATGTATTACTACTATATATTACGAGGATATTTTGTTCATACAAATGGTTTTATGACAAAAAAAATTGGCAGAGATAATAAACGAGTTGCAACTTAACTGGAATACGAATTCTTATAAATTTCAAATAAACACATTGTAATACAAACTCCGCTAAGGAAATAACTGAAGAAACTTTCCATTCTTAAGCAAGAAAGTTATACCATAAAATATTTGGAATTGAGGCTTTGTTATATTTTCACAAAAAAATAACTCCCAATTACTGGCATATTTCAGAATGATAAAAATATCCTTAAGCTATCTGGAAAATTCTTGTAAAAGATGTACAAACATAGTTTTGCAGTCGGGGACGTACTCTGTAGATATCGGATTACCATTCCAAAAAAAAACCTAACAAGCTCTACCTGCTGACGAGATTATTTCTTAAAATACGAACAAAAATATTATTTAAAAAACTCGAACATTAGGGGAAACGACTGCGCGACCTGTTTCATACTAACTAACTAACTATCTAACCATCATGCCGTTTCCCCGCAGGGGTAGACAGAGAGGACGGACCGGCAAACAACTGGATCTTGGCATACACTTCTTGCTTCATTCACATTCATACAACGCCTCATACATTCTCTTCTGTTATTCCGACTTCTGACATGGCCCGACTCGAGTATTTGATTCACTTGATCGTGCCATGTCTTCCTCGGGCGTCCCCGGGCTCTTCTTCCATTCACATTCGCGTATATATTCTCCTTACACTCCTTTCTTCGTTCATTCGCTCTACATGCCCAGACCATCTAAGCGTCCCTTTCTTAATCTTGCTCACTACGCTTACATCAGCCTTGCATTCTTTACGAATCTCAACATTTTCACTCGATCATAAATGGTTTTACCACACATTCGTCTCAGAGATCTCATTTCTACAGCATTCAGTCTACTTTCATCCTTCCTCTGCCAGTTCCATGCCTCACTGCCATACATCAAGGTTGGTATAAATCTTGAATTTGGATTTGAGGCCAAAATACTCACCTAAGCCTAATGATATTTTTGTCATAAGGTATAGTAAATATCTAGTATGGATTAGAAGTGATTTATTTACTTTTGTTTTACATTGTGAAATATCGGCCATTAAAGGAATTGATTTTTCGGGATTTTAGATGCACCTTTAACAATTATTTGGGGACTAACGGTGATTTAAAAAAGATTTACCCCATGTGCTTTAAAAAATAAAATAAAATTTGAAATAAAAAAATAAATGTTATGGTGGACTTTAAATTAAATTAAAAACGACCAATTTACGTTGGAACACTAATTTGACGTACATAAATTAAAATATCGACCCGAAAAAAAAGTTTTTTTTTTTTTAATGTTCTGTTTTTACATTTTTTATTCATGTAATCACATAGCATTTAACATAGTTTACATAGCAACTATGATAAATATTTTTTTATGGCATATACTTAATAATTTAAAACAAAAACAAATAAAAATACTTCTCATACATCCTAGATATTTACTAATCCTTTAATTAAAAAATACATCATTCAGTTGGGGTGGGTATTTTGGCCTCAAATTCAAAATTAATTATGTATGAACAGGCAGCGCAGCCGTTCCTCTTAAAAAATTGCACTAATAACAAGTATTAATATATAGTGCAATCACAAGTGTCTATTTATAGGTATATGTAGATATTATCGAAAAATAATTTATACAAATCACACCTTTATTTTCTAACTCCACCAAATTTATAATTAAATTATCGCTATTTGTTATGGTCTAACTTCCATAAATGCCTTAAGCTATGTTTCATGCGATGCTTTTGATAATTTATTGTAATGTAATCTTATTTTATAAGTTTGTGTTGTAATCGTGTTATTTTTATTTTGTTTGTTTTTTATGTGATTACCGCACAAGAATCCCAACTGATCCCAATTGGGATATGTTGTGAGGCTGAAGGAGGGAAGGGGATGGGGAAGAGGAAGATGGGGAGTACCTGGCTATTCAGGTCTGGTCACCAAACACGGCTAAAGTAATTTCAAGCAACGTTTCGATTGTGAATGGTGTTTTTTTTTATATGAATACAGCACAAAAGTCGCAACTGCTCCCAACCGTCTGGATCCAGTGAGATTATGGCATTCCCAATCGGGAAATGTTGTGAGGCTGAAGGTATTTGGGAGGGGAAGGAGAAGAGGAAGAGGGAGGTGGGAAAATACCTGACTATTCAGATCTGGTCACCAAACACGGCTAAAGTAATTTCAAGCAACGTTTCGATTGTGAATGGTGTTTTTTTTAACATGAATACCGCACAAAAGTCGCAACTGCTCCCAACCGTCTGGATCCAGTGAGATTATGTCATTCCCTATCGGGAAATGTTGTGAGGCTGAAGGTATTTGGGAGGGGAAGCAGAAGGGGAAGAGGGAGATGGGAAATTATCTGACTATTCAGATCTGGTCACCAAACACGGCTAAAAGCCATTTAAAGCAACGTTTCAATTCTGAATGGTAGTCTTTCACCAGGGCGATACTGAGAGTATCTTCCACTCTGGAACGTGCGCAAATATACTATTTATTATTTTATTAATAATTAATTGTGCAACAGCACAAATAAATTAAATAAAATTTACTTGCGCACGCCGGGATCTGAACCCGCGACCTTCGGATTCGTAGACGAGAGCCTTACCCCTTAACCATGGAGGCCGTCAAAGGCCATCGTGTTATTTCACCAGGGCGCTACTGACAGTATCTACCACTCTGGAACGTGCCGCAAATATACTAAATATTATTTGAAATGAATAAATTGTACACTTCGAATAATTTTCTTATCATAGCGGACGTTATCGTTAAAAATGGCGTAAAATAAACATGTCTCAGTAGTTCGGTGGTTAGAATGTTGACCCGGTAAGGCAAAGGCCTTGGATTTGATTCCCATTTTTCATGTTTCATTTAAGATTTGTTAATATTATCTTCTTCAATGATAATAAATTAATAAATTATGTGGACGTATCTTTGTTCCAATCTGTACACTTTGAATAATTTATTTATCATTAGCGGAATCTGTTATAAGGTATGGAATTACAGCCTGGGGACTTTCCTGTAAAACAAACATCAATCATATTCAATCAGTGCAAAATTCATTGGTTAAATTATTAGCTCATAAAAGTTTATACGAACAAAAGTATAATATTTCATACTTTTATCAGAGTCTCAAAAATCTTTTAGTAAGAGCAATTCTGTGGTACAAAATTATATTTCAGCACATTAATAACCCTATATTTAATACAAATAGACTAGAGCACACTTACAATACTCGTCTCAATTTTAATGAAGGATTAATGGTTCCCAAGCATACAAACAAATATGGACAAAGAACTTTACATCACATGATTCCTAGCTGTTTACGTATGTTACCAGCCGAAATAAAAAAAATATGTATTAAAACTAAACAGTTAATAAATATATTGAAAACTTTGCTAACTGAAATAAATTATTAAATAATTAGGAAATATTATTTTATATTCGATTTATTATTGTCGTTTACGTTTTTATTTTTTTTAAATATTTTTGAGTAAGATTATTACGAAATATTTTTGTTTTTAGTTTGTTACATATGTTTTTATTCCATATACTAGTAGATATATTTATTTTGTAAAGTCTAAATTTAGTATAAGGTTTTGAATAACAAGTTCCCGTTAAGAAAATGACTAATAAGTAATTTTAGGCATTATGTTTAAAATTATTAAAAATTACTTGTGCACGCCGCGATTTGAACCCGCGACCTCCAGATTCATGGCCAAGGATCGTAACCACTAAACCACGGAGACCGTCATTGTTACAGAAAACAAATACTCCATGCAACTACCAATGATAGACAGCGACATAACAAACTTCATGTTGCCGTTAGTTCCTCTAGTGGTGATATGCACTTTTTACTTTGTAAATCTGTGACGACGCTGAGTCTTGGTAATTTCGAACAACTCCGGACCACTTCGGACAATTCCGGGTATCTCCAGACAACTTTGTTGTTAACGGGTAATTCGAATATCTCCAGGTGACTCTAGGCGAGTGTCTGTACTTCCGAGAAGATCAAGTAATTGCATTAAACGACACAATTGAATCACTTTGCCCAAGTTGCCAATTGTACCTCATTCAGACAAAACAACCATTAGAATAATAAATTTACTAGGAACACGGAGGACTTAACTAACTAACTAACCATCACGCCTTTAACCCGCAGAGGTAGGCAGAGAGGATGGAACGCCAAACAACTTGATCTTGGCATACACTTTTTGCTTCATTCACATTCATAAATTCACTTCTATTATTCCGACTTCTGACATGGCCCGACTCAAGTATTTGATTCACTTGATTCACTTTGGCGTCTTCTTCCATTCACATTCACGTCATATATTCTCCTTACGCTCCTTTCTTCGTTTATTCGCTATATATGCCCAAACCATCTAGGCGTTCCTTACTTAATCTTACTCACTACAATTACGTCAGCCTTGCATTATTTACGAATCTCAACATTTTTCACACGATCTTACATGGTTTAAAACACATTCGCCTGAGAGATCTCATTTCTATAGCATTAATTATACTTTTATCCTTCCTCTACCAGTTTCATGCCTCACTGCCACACATCAGGGTTGGTATCAGCACCCCATTATGGACTGCTAGCTTCGCTTCTTTAGACAACTTTTTGTTAGCGCCAACCGCGTTCAGTCCTACATTAATGGAGTTTCCTCCATTCACCCTTCTTTCAATATCCTTATCAGTGTTTCCATCTCTCGTAAACATACTTCCCAAATATACAAACTCATCGACCTGCTCCAAGTATTCATCATTCATAACTATATTGCACACTGTTTTCGTACTCTGTCTTTCAAACACCATGACTTTAGGACTGACTTACATTCATCATTAGCTCATTCTTCATACATACTTCGTTTATCCTAGATACGAGGGACTGTAGATCTTCCATACTGTTAGCAATCAACGTGGAGGACTTACTTTAATATATAATATTAATTACTAATCTTTTACGATATTGCAAATAATTTGTGTATACCACAAATATTTGTCTTCCATTGAATGCTATTAAAGTATATTCCGAACTAAAAAGCTACAAATTTAGCACTCTCGTAGGTGGGATGTTCTTGTACGGCCCCTGTAATCATGTTTTTCATGTTTAAAAAAAAATATGAAACCATTCAGCTTTTTTAAGTCAACCGTTTTAATCACCTCACGCTGTCCACGGTTTGGGAGACTGTTCAGAGCCTCTCAACTAAAGATGCAACCCATAAGACCGTCGTGATTCACCGATGCTTTAAATTAGCCCTGGCCAACCCAAAAAGCACCCCGGGCCGCATTAACGACCTAAAATTTTCCAAGACAATATAGAAAAATAATGACATTTTTTTTATCACAACAAATGGTATACTTAATTCTTTTTTTAAGGACATTCTGAAGTACCCGATACTTAAAAAAAATATATTTCTTCATACATGACCGCGGCCGCACGTATGGGCGCAGCGGGCCGCGGGTTGGCCAGGGCTGCTTTAAATGGATATTTAATAAAATACGCTCTTGTCACGTTTAGTCTAATCCAACTAAGTTTATAAAACTCGTGGTAATTTATGCATCAAAAACCACGACCCAATATGTTAAGAGGAACGGCTGCGCGACCTGTTTCGTCCAATAAAACTCTTGCAGCCCTTTATCCCATGTTATGCAAAAGAAACAAGAAATTACCTACTAGAAATAAACTCTTAATATACAAATCCACGATAAGACCGAAATTAACTTACGCAAGCCCAATCTGGGCACACGCCTCAACAAGCCAATTAAAAAGACTACAAACATTCCAAAATAAAGCCATTCGCATAGCCCTGGGAGCTCCTAAATGGATGAGGGTTTCACAATTACACCGGGACTCTGAAATTCCCCTCCTTAAAGATCATATCTTAAGTCTCGCGGAATCATTTTATGCGGGAATTCCCACCCATGAAAACGCGTCCATCAACTGCGTCGCCCAGTACGATGTAAACATAAATACCATCCATAAAAAACCCAAACAAATCCTTCGTAAAATTTAAATCCCCCCTTCCTTGCAGCCATGTTCCCTTGCAAAATAAAAATAAAACTCAACTTAAATAAAATCTATTTTCCTACAACCACTATTTAAAATCATGATGAAAGAGAAAGGGGCCTTTTTGGCCCGGAGCTCTGTAAGCCATTATTTCAAAAAGTCAAAAAGACCTGTTTCGTATAAAACTTTTGTATTTGAGGCCAAAATACTAACCTAAATCTAATGTTACTCATTTTCATCGAAAGGTTCTAGCAAATATCTAGTACGTATTATATGTATTTTATAAAAAAAAATGACCTTACAAAATAAAAGCCATTAAAAAAATCGAATTTTCGCGATTTCAGAGCCTAATTTAGCAAATATTTGGCCTGTAATAGAGATTTTAAATAAAATGTTTTACCCCATCTGCTATGAGAAAATAATGAAATATAAAATAAAAAAATGTTAAAGTAAGCACTATGGTGGACTTAATTTAACATTAAAAAAAAAAACTAATTTACCTTGGTACACAAATTTTCCGTACACAATTTAAAATATCGACCCAAAAAATCCATTTTTTTTTATTTGTTTTATTTTTTTACTTCATTTAATGTAATCATATCTACATAGCAAATATGACGTTTTAAAAAAAATACCATAAACCCGCAAATACTTAAAATCATGAAAAATTATTACTTTAATGTCCTATATTTCATAAATTAAAACAAAAATAAATAATAATACTTCATTTTTTTTATTTTTTTTTTCATATGAAGCGGTAACTTGGTGATGTGACATTATAATTTAAAAAATAAAACAAAGTTATTGTTTTATTTTTTTAAATAATACTTCTAATCCGTACTAGATATTTACTATACCTTTAATTTAAAAAAAGATCATTTGTTTTGGATGGGTATTTTGGCCTCAACTCCAAAATTAAGTTTTGTATGAAAGTGGGCGAACAGCCTTAACGCTCTTTCAAAAAAATATTTTTTCCTACATAACAAATAAAATAACTTGGAAAACGCAATACTGCGTCTTGTCTTAAGTTTTCGCATGGAAAGGATCAAAATAATCGAAAACAAAAAAAAATTATAAATTTCATAGCGTTCATGAGTTTTCGTTGCTTCAGAAAACAAATGTCCTGCTTATATATGTAGTTCGTTATTCAGTTAAGGTTTGTTCACACGAAATAAAATTTCATAGCCGTTCGTATCTAAACAATATAAAATGGTTTATTTATAGTAAATTTGTACGTGCTTAATAAAATTGAAGAGTCATTTCGCTTTATGGCTGTAACACGAATGTTCCAAGTCATTAGCTCTCCATATTTTGACAATCCTGCCTGTGTGAGTGAGCCGTGGGGAGTCGTAAAAGTTTGCTGACAACCCCTAACGGTAAAACACCTTGAAGTTTCCCGGCAGGGGTGAATGTCCCGTTCCTGCAACCCTTAAAGTAATTAACAAGAGCAGATAATATGCTAATGAACTGGGGGGTGTGCAAAACGCTCAGAACTTGTTTTTTACAATTAAGACGCTCGTACGCCGGCACTTTAATGATGTGCACATCAGCTTAAGACTTTTTCTTTACATTTTTTGTAATTTCTCTGGGATATGTTATTTTTACGCGTTAGAGCTATTTTACCATTGAACCGATAATCTCAAAAAGTTTGATCAATATAGATTTGGAAGACAATTGTCTCGCGAATTCACCGAAAACATTTCGACTACTGGACCCCATATCGCGTGGGCGCGTAAAGGCGTGCATTGCTCTATTACAAAAGGCCAGCTACACATAGTTTAAATTCCGATAATAATATTCAGCATTAAATATCTGAAAATGACCATTATATTAGCATTATTCGCCAATTGTTTTGAACAATTGTAAAAGTTATTTACCTATTTCGTCACCCACAACACAAACAGGCGTATCTCATACAATTTTCCACGTGAGCCAAAAAACAACTTTTTTTTGCCAGTTCTTATACATTTTATTACATGTTTCGCTAATGGAGTAAAAAAGCTTAATTAGAAAAACATAAAATTTATAATAATAATAAAAAAGAATAGATCTCTGAGACGAATGTGTGGTAAAACCATGTATGATCGTGTGAAAAATGTTGAGATTCGTAAATAATACAAGGCTGACGTAATTGTAATGAGTAAGATTAAGTAAGGGACGACTAAATGGTTTGGGCATGTAGAGCGAATGTACGAAGAAAGGAGTAAAGGTGAATATATGCCGCGAATGTAAAATGGAAGAAGAAGCCGGGGACGACCGAGGAAGACATGGCACGATCAAGGGAATCAAATACTTGAGTCGGGCCATGTCAGAAGTCGGAATAACAGAAGAGAATGTATCACACGTTGTATGAAAATGAATGAAGCAAGAAGTGTATGCCAAGATCGAATTGTTTGGCGGTCCGTCCTCTCTGCCTACCCCTGCGGGGAAACGGCGTGATAGTTAGTTAATTAGTTAGTTAAAGAACAGTTTTTTGGTTCTCCTGGAAATTAGCTACAACATAAGATACGCCTGTTTTCGGTTGGGGGTGACCATTTGTATGTAATATGAATATTTATACTCGTATGATATTTTGTTATGGTTCGCGTTTCTTGGGGTTGGCACAGCTTTATGTACCGAGCGCCACTGCTATGTAGACCAATTAAATTGGGGTAGGCACAGCTTTATGTACCGAGCGCCACTGCTATGTAGACCAATTAAATTGGGGTAGGCACAGCTTTATGTACCGAGCGCCACTGCTATGTAGACCAATTAAATTGGGGTAGGCACAGCTTTATGTACCGAGCGCCACTGCTATGTAGACCAATTAAATTGGGGTAGGCACAGCTTTATGTACCGAGCGCCACTGCTATGTAGACCAATTAAATTGGGGTAGGCACAGCTTTATGTACCGAGCGCCACTGCTATGTAGACCAATTAAATTGGGGTAGGCACAGCTTTATGTACCGAGCGCCACTGCCATGTAGACCAATTAAATTGATTATAATTATGAAAGAAAAAAAAAATCGACTTTAGACAATGTTTGGTCAATTTCATCAAAAAAAAATTAAAATATCTTACTATTGTGTACGGATACTTTGTGGTTTTTCCTAATAATAAAAATAATAATAATAATATTAGTTCTTTATTCCAGAAGGTATTCGGGGATAGTAAAATGCAATACGTTCCATAAATGATAATAATACATGCAAAAAAATAACAGTAGGTACGTAAAATAAGAGGAATAAAAAAAGAAAAAAAAACATAGAAACGGATTTTACTCAGTAAAATAAGTTCATTCACTAAGAGAGAAAGGAAAAATTAACTAGTTTATGGTGGATATTTGTTGGTTTCCCGTTTCCAGGGGGCCATCAAGGGAGACTCCATCCATGTAGCCGTAGCAGTAATGATGGTATTCTTGGATTGGATTATGAAATAAATAAATTCACGTAGTATCAAACATCACCTTATTTGACTATTTTTCCGAGCGGTTTCGGAATCACTGTTCCTTCTTCAGGGATCAATAATAATAATAATACTTGGATGATCTGTACAGCGCCGTTTTTGTGAAAAATCACCTCAAGGCCGTTGTACAAATATTAATTCTTCTATCTAATTATTTACAAACAGATATGTCGCTTCAGATGAAGCACACAGTTTATTGGAAGATTGGTGGCACAAGAAGAGTTGATATTTATTTGAAATATTTATGATTTTTAGTACTGAAGAATATTTATAAAAAGACTTTAAAAAGCTTAGGATTTTTCAATAAATATTAACATTTTTTAACGCATTTAGTTATTTACAGCGTTGCGGGCTGTGGACACATTTGCGCACCGGTGCGTGAAAAAAATTATTTATTATATAGTCGACTTTCGGTAAGCACTAACCGACTAGCCTAGCTATACTAACTTAACGTTATTACAAAATCATGGTCAATACATTAGTTGTCGGAGTGGGGGTGAATGAGTGAAGTTTTTTGGCTCAAAGCCACCTTTTTTGTTTGCATAAAAACTAATGAAACATCAAAAGAATTCGATTACAATACGTTCTTCTTATAAATGTTTCCATTAATGTCAGTTTTTTTTTTTTACTTATGATTCAAACTTTGAGCCTCAATATCTCAGTTTTATGCAAATGGAAGATATAATCCTGTTATCCGAAGTCCAGGTAAATGTCTCTCAACTTAAAAAATAGCATTTTAAAATAATAACCTCACAAATATTAAAGTTTTTAACGTTTAATCAAAAGGTAATCTCGCAATTTCTAAAAGTTTTAATCGTTTATTCCTAGATCGAGCCGCTTGCTCTGATCTTCCGGATGTGACAGGTAATTTGCCTTGGTAAACTGCTCAGGCAAAAACATTACTTCTATTTTATGGGGTTATATTTTATACCTAAATTGTTCTTTGTACAAACAAACCCTTAAAAGATTGGGGTGGTAATTTATTGTGGGTTTTCTACAATATTTGTACATGCTCTATTTTTAAAAGTAAAGGAATAGTTTAACGAAAGCAATATTGAAGACAAAACACGTATGAAGAGAAAACTAGCAGGGAAATAAAGGGATTAGATCTTTTGAAATTACATATCAACTGTTTTATATGGAAAATAAACAGGAGAGGTAGAGATTATTGTATATTTATTCCTAAAATTAAAATAAATGTACGAGTATTACGTAAATACATTTTAGTGGCTACGTTAAAGTACTTTTTTTTATTTGAATTTCCATCAGCAAGCATTTTTTTCATACGAGCTCACGTTGAATGGGGTTGAATTAAAATTAAATAAAAACGTTCACTAATAAGTATTTCATCTTTTTTTTATTATGTACTATGTCTTCTTCCATTTATTTCACCCTATTTGTTTCTTCTGTATCATATAGAAAATGTAAATTATAGTATAAATTCGTTATCCCTCACACGTTTAAAAAAAATTAACACCACACAGGAGGCCTTGAGGGAAAAAATTTCCCTCTGGGCCTATGTCATCTTTGGAGATGCTTATAGGTTTTGAGGAAAGAAATGAGTGAACATGGCTCTTGAAGAGAGCCATATTGTAGGAGGGGGGGAAATACAGAGGCCGGCAAATCACTCCAAAGCCGAGCTGTTGAACACAAGAACGAGTCGTACAAACGAACCGTTCCCACATGACAAATGCCGAGTGTACGTGTAGCGTGTTTCCTGACTATGCACCTGTGTCAACGGGACTAATGACGCTAATTGTTTAAATCGTCATCCATTAAAATACCGGTAGAACAAAGACAATAATCACGACGCCTGTAATCTGTCATTACAATCCTTTTTTAAGATATGGGGAATCTATCGAACGGACCTCTCGTTTCTTTTACAGTCAAGAGTTTTTGTGACGTGACTTTGGTAACGGAATTACGTCAGGATAGGTAATAAAAACGAAAAAAGTTTATATTTACGAAAAAAATGAGTCACGTACGCGATAAGTTGAATAGAGAATTGTTTAAATGTTGCAACAAATATACTTATTATATAAATACGAGTATATTACTAAAAAGTTTTTTTTATAAACTTTCATTACGAAGTTTTGCCCTAAACATTGGTATATATCATACATGTGTCATACATATCACTCAGTACTATTACTACATGGGTTAGTTGGCCCAGTAATCAGATGAAGACGTAATACGATTCTAATTTATCTCATTGGGCTGCTGCTGTTTGAGGATCAGTGAAATATGCTTATCCAATAATCGGACAGATGCAGGGCCGGATCGTGTCCGCCTTGAATCCTATAAAAGTGTACGTTTTCTATTTTTTTTTTACGGTAACTCCACACAGGAGACCCTGAAGGAAATAATTTCCCTTAAGGCCTATATCATCTTTGGGGATGCTATATCATCTTGGTATTGAAGAGCTCCATGTTGTAGGATAGAGGAAACACAGAAGCCGGCAGATCGTTCCACAGCCGAGCTGTTGAACACAGGAACGAGTAGTAAAAGCGACCCATTCTCATATGACAATTGTCGACTATATGAAAATATACTGATACTAATAATTCTTTTAATACATCAGAAATTTAAAGATACAAATAGTTCTAATTTGATTGACGTTATAATATAATTGCTAATTTTATAACGTGTGTGGTAGAATGATAAGTTCCTAGGCTATGGTTTCAGACGTCTTGCGTTTAAAACTCGGCGAGGGCAATTTAAAAAACCCTGTCACACGCTTATTTTTGCTATATATGCCATGCAGGGTATTAAGAAACGTACCTGACATATTTTAACCAGTGGTTCCTAACCATATTTGGAATAAAAAACGTAAATGAATTTTGGTCTCCGGTGACATTCATTTTTTTTCCAATTATATCAAAAAAATACATGTCGTCACTGATCACTCAGACTAGTAACAGCCCAACCTCCCACCTCGACCCTAACTTTTAAATACTAACTGAATTTTTATATTTTGAGGTGTATAAAATAGGCCAGGAATCACTAGTTAAAGTAAGTCAGGTACGTCACTTAACAACCTTTTATGTAATATCACAACTTGATTTTGTCTCAGTCATTTGGAATCCCAATATGAAACCTACATTGATCGTATCGAAAACATTTAAAAAAATTAACAAAACGTCTCTGTTGTTTGTGCAAAACGAATCTTTAGTAAACTTCATTTTACTTATATTGCTCTATGTACACGTAGAAATATAACTGATTATTCTTGCGTTATTTTAATATAAAATTGTGAACTGTTCTGTTGATTCATCATATCTGTTAGTATACCATATTGTGCGCGTAAAATTCATTGATTTACCGTATCTGCAAAACATTCAATACTTTACGAGATGTGGACATTTTCAACTGTACCTTGAAAACATATAAAGTCAAAGAGACTGAATTTATCGTATTGCGCACCATTTTTAATTTTTGCATCTTAAGGGCAATGGCTGCGCTGCCTGTTTCATACATAACTTAATTTTGGATTTAAGGCCAAAATACCCATCCAAACTGAATAATATATATTTTGAATGAAAGATTTAGTAAATATCTAGTCGGGATGAGAAGTATTTAATTAATTTTTGTTTTAATTTTTGAAGTACGCCCCATGAAAAAATCAATTTTCATAATTTTAGAGGCAAATGTGAAAATTATTTATTATTTAAATAATAACGTTTATTTTAATAATTCTTTTAATTTTTATATTTCATTATATTTTAAAAGTAGACTATTTAAAACTTTTTATATAGATATTTAGTAAACCTTTAATTTAAAACATGTACCATTAGGGTTAGATCAGTATTTTGACCTAAAATCCAAAATTAAGATTTGTATGAAACAGGTCGCGCAGCCGTTCCTCTTAACTCTTTTTATAATATGTATTGTTTATTTTTTCTGTCTCAATTAATGCAACTTAGTTGGTTTATTTTATGTTAATTCGAAATGTAATTATCGTATTATATGACTGTTCGATTCCCAAAGATAATAAAATAGAAATACTGAAAAAATAGAAAACAAAATAAATATAAGTGAGATATATTAGCACAAATTCCATAAAAAATGTACTATAAATTTCGCCCGTGAGCGACCGCTTTCTGAATCGAAACTTTGTATGAAATGTCGGCCTATATGTCTGTCTAGGGCCCCACAACAAGCACATCGATAACTAAGCAGTATCGATGAGATAAGCTAAGCTATCGACACTTGTTTATAGAAAATCTTAACATGAATGACACTACTATGGTATGGTAAATACCCGTACATCGATAATTTAATCAATGTAGAGTAAAAAAATGGAAATACAGACTCATTTTATCAATTACGTAGTCGTATTGAAACATTGACATTAAACGTATTCCTTTTGTAAAACTGATTTAAAAAAATATATTTATTGCTTTTGCTTTTTGACCAATAATCGTCCTTCACTGGTGATAATTATTGAAATTCAGTATATTCTTTTTTTTTTTGTCGCGTTGTTTATCAATATAGGCAATTAAGTAGATGTTTAGTCGATGTGAACTGTCAAATGTTGTTAGCGATTTGGCACCGCACTAAAGTCACTTATAATCGACATAGTTCATTTCCATTTTTCCTCCCCTACAAAGAGCTGGTTTTAAATCGCATATAATTTTCCAAGACTGCACTTGTGTTGAAATTATTTAGGAAAAAACATAAAAATTATATTTCACATCGTTGTAAACATGCCTTGAATCTGTTTTATCTATTTACGTTTTACATGTTATTGTTCTTGCTTGAAGAAATCAACGTTATGTTTGAAACCATTTGGTTTTAATTGTAAAAAGAAGATGGAGTAAATCAAATTTAATAATAGTAAGTAGTCGTCAAAACAGCTGCAACCGCAATTAGAATCTAAAATACTTGAAGCATAACATAAAACATACATCCATTTCTAATTATTTACTTATTTTTTTTTATTGAGAACATTAAAACTTGTTCAGAAAATTGATTTTTAACGCTTGAATCTACCGTCAAAAACAGAGCGCCTTACGGTGTAACTGCCAGCTGTTAATAGCATCTTCTTTAGCCCATGTCTTTCCTTAAATTCGACCGCTTTTATTTTAACAAAACCTTCTCAAATGTCAGGAGATAGTACGTTTTAATATTGCATCGTACAGCTGTGTAAAAATATAGAATCTCTTGAAAAATGTACTGGAATTCCTGATTGAAGAAAAAAAAACTCCGTACAAATTGTCCTTTCTGGTATCGTTCAGTGTGGATGGCGTCACGCGCACCTCCGCCTCCTACCTCTCGGATTCCGCACGTTTTGGCGGCGTTTAAAAAATTCAAACTTTTACATTTAATTGGACTATAAAAATAAACTCTATTTTTTTTTGATTACGTATTACATTTATGTTATTTATAATCTAAAATTCCTTGTTAGATGTGATTTCCGCATGAATAATTCCTAATTCGATACTGGTTTATTAGTTACTCCTATCAGATGCACCGATGTGTGCTCAAGGATTACCAAGATTTAAATTATTGACAGTCTATGAACATTGTGGATCTCAAATACACTAATCCAATACACCAGTCGAGTAGCAAACATCTCATCTCTATGGATACAAATTAAAATTCAAAATACATTCGTTTCTGTGTCTACCAAATCCAGCACTATACATTATTTAGTAAAATACAAATTTGTCGAATTTATTTCTTTAGGGCTCCATTAAAAGTCGGAGTAATATAATCTGAAATGTGGGATTTTTTTTTTATTTATGAAAAATGGTTAATCAAATTTAACTATTCCAGTTTGCCAGAAAATTCATTGAAGGGATTTTTTATTTTTTACATAATTTGAAATGAAAAATTCTTTTCAATAAATGAAAATCCATTCGGACGTAAAGCTTTTACAGAGATTTGATTTATTTTAACACAAAATTAACTTTGCTCTGCGGAATGGAACTAAAAAAATATTTTAAAAATATGTTTTTAACACTCGTATATATTTCGAATGTTCAAATCAATAGCGATTTTATAGGTTTTCCCGGATGTACATACGAGTTTTCATATCCGATAATAATATTAAAAAAAAGAATTGAATAATTTATACATCCCCATATTTGTAAAAAAATCAATACTGCTTGGCTTCCGAAAACGTTATAATTGTTGTTAGGGCATGACAATCTGACAAAGACACTGCATGTTTATTAAAAACAAAAAATGATTGCATTAAGAAATAACACAGGATTCTTTCTGCATAATAATACTTACTAAAAAGTATACGAGTTCCTTTGGTATACTTTGTAATAGTGAGTCTGAATGGATTTTATTGTGAAAACGTGCAATTTAACTGTATTGGTATTTTGGTATTACTGTATTCGTTTCATTCTGGTTAAGGCGATCCACCGGCTAAAATTACAACGAAATCACGCGCTCCTTATGCAAGTGGCGACAAGGTTGAGATTCCCGCTTAAAATCGGTTGCATGTTTCGATTTACCCAAAAAACCATCACCAAAATGTGTGTTTTATTCTATTCTGCAAAGCTCAGACATAATTATTAAAATGTTTTACGGTCATATTATAAAAAAACTTAATTTACCATAACGATCAATATTACAATATCGGAAAAGGGGTTCGTAAGTAGGAGATTTTGCGCCTTAAACAATTTTTTAATGTCTTATACTTTATTTTGTTCTAGGCTTATAAAAAAACACATAAAAAAATGTAGGATTAAACGAAAGGCCAAGGTGTGTTCTACTTGTAGTATTTAATTAAATCATGTATGATATTTCGAGGCCATCAAATTCTCAAACCGAAAACACATGATTTTGCATTACTTCCCATTGCATCGCCTTAATGCACACCTACCATATTATGTGCGGGAGAGTGTATCAATTTTTGTCAGTTATTTATTTATTTGGGAAATGCCTAACATCTCAAAAGTCGCGGCTAGCAAGGAAAATAATAACTGCATTCAAATTATTATAAGAAAAATTGTCCTTAGCTATTTTTTAAAAATGCATCTTAAATTTTTTTTAAGGCTCTTATATTTATTTGCATTTTTAAACTACGAATAAAAAATTAAATGGGAAAAAATGTTATCATTCTCCACTAACATCGTACTTTCATATATTAATATTCATTTGTTATGTTTAGATTTCTCTTAGGTTTGAAATCATTATAAGAGCTTTAAAATAGTGTTATGTCGAAAAATTGCAGTTTTTTTATTGTTTACGACTTTCCGGACGTTTGAGCTAACTAAGAATATTTTTCAAAATGAAAAAATCAAATTCAGTTCTGATTTTCTTTCCAAGGTGGATCTTATGAAATATAAAATTTACGACAATCGATACTACCTGCGTATTAAACAAAATTTTATAAAATACACAAACTGTGCCCTTTCGGTAAAATAATATTAACATTTCGTTTAAGCGCTTTAACATTCTCTATTGTAATTTAAAATAGGGTCTTGACTGCACAGTTTTGCCAATGTATAAATGCATAATATAACTCTAAAGTTAACGTACCACCTCTAGATTGTGATAACTGGCCTGGTTTAGTGTCTGCATAGGTTTCATGACCCATATCTCCTAGGTATGCTCGGAATGAACCATCTGCGGGTCAGAAGGGATGTACACATTGTGACACATTTCTTCAGACTGATTCGCGGATGGTTCGAAAATTCGGCTGTCATGGAGAACATTCATTTCTATGTTCCCGATGGTTATCTCCGTCACCGACAGCATAGACTGTTTTATCTCCCGGCCTGCAGGACCAACTTGCCAATGGTCATGCCGGTGGGGAGGGCAATCTTGCTGTTAAATAGAATCACTTCGGATATCGACATATTTAGCATCAATGAAGTTGAATTTAAACGTAAAGCTTTGTTGCTACTTGCATAATGCCAGTATGCCTTGTATACAATTTACTGAGATTATGTATGTCTAACTTATTTTTTGTTTTAATTTTTATTATTTTTTATAAGTAATTATTTTGGATGTTGTACATCCTATATCATCTTTAAAAATGCCTTAAAATGTAAATTTTGTAAAATTTTTAAAAAGAATAAACAGTTGAATATTAGAATTTAGATAATAACGGAGAACCAATTCTCAAATTTAGTTTTAATTTAACAGCACTAATAAAATTAACGTATTTGTAACTACCACATATGTAATTCGAATTTTCTTTTTTGTTTCAGTCTCTTTTTGCCAGCTAAGGGAGGACAGCAGAGTGCACGTAATATATCAGGTACTTTACTAAAACATTTTAACCTCTTGGTTATTAGAGTGGCGTAAACACCATTAAACATCAAAACTAACCGAGTCTCATAGTGGCGTTTACGCCACCTTCTGAGATGTACTCATAAAAGTCGTTATATCTCATTTTGTACTACGGTTATATATACTATTTAAGCTGAATTAAAAAGAGAGAGAGAACTCTGCTTATTTTTGCATTTAAAAATTTACTACAAACTTTTGGAATAATTATAATAAATTCCCAAAGCAGTCGATCGCAATCGCTCGTTTTTACGTGCGCGGTTCACCGAAGTGTCTGACAGCTATTGAATTTTGTGCTTCAATTTACTTAAAATGTATAGTTAACTTTGTTATTATAAAAAAAACAGTATGTTAACTACTTATTTGTACTGTTTTTTTCTTTATTTGTGTTATTTATTATTGTGAAACTATCACGATTCATAATATCGTTACGCTTTTGCAACGGTATTGTGCATTTCGACCGACGTTTTTAACTACGTATTTGTGTAATTGGAACGTTCTATAGTGATAATTTATAAAAGTAGATATTCTAATGTAATATTTAGTAAAATGATGGAACGATTCTTTACAAAAAAAAGAATTGATAAAGTTTTCGTGTAGGGCGTCATTTGTCAACGCATAAATTGTTTGTTAAATTGTCCCACAAATGCAGTGTCTTGATTTAAATAAGACCACAATGAACGCATTTTTTTACAATTCTTAATTTAAGGGCGAGAGGGAAGTTGGCGAGTTATTATTTATTAATTCAAAATAATGGTAGTATTATTACGACATAATGTTTTTAAATAGAAAAATATTTATTAAGTATTTTATAAATTTACATAGGCTTATTATTTATCAAAATCTAATCAGAAATATTACTTTTTCTAACAGTCCCATTGTATGTTTTACAAAATATTTAAAATACGAATATGATTTTAAAAGTGGAGAAAAATATTTTTAATCCTTTCTCGTTGAGTTTTTGTAAATAAACATAACCAAAGATTTGGAATCCACATTACAAAAAAAAAAACATTAAAGTTACGTAGCGTTCATGAAAAAATTAAACTGCAGACTTTTTTTTCAATTTATCTTATCGACATGTTACAGAAAAACCTTCACAGCATTTTTTAAGGATGTTCAACTTTTTAAATATTTTTGTAAAACATGCGTAGAACGGTCAGAAATGTGTAATATTTATGATTATATTTTGATAAATGCTAAGCCCATGAAAATTTAAAAAAAAAATCTAATAAATATTTTTTATTCTTTACAAACACAATGTTTATCGTATTGCACAATAATATTATCATTATTTTGAATTATTAAATAATAACTCTCCGACGTCCTTCTCCCCGTTAATTAAGTTTAAAAATACTGAAAATGTAGCTTTTAAAAATTGTTACTGCCGATATGAAAAAATGCCAGCATTTTGAAAGTGTGATTGAATTTGTCGATTTATTTAAAATTATTTTTTTATATGAAACGTAAAAAAAATTAAGCAATGATTACCTTTATAATGCGTTTGTTTAATTTGCATGTGTTTTTTTTTAAATTTCATATAAAGTTATAAATTTAGGATTTATATGAAAAAAGTGAAGGGTGAGCGACATAAAAAATAAATATGTTTTTTTTAAATCAACATTTTAATATTTTCAATTGAATTTGTCAATTTGTAATATTAAGTTCGGAAAGAGTCATTCATCTGCTTTCAAAAATAATAATTCATTTTGAATCACGAAAATATTTCACGATGAAATTATCAATGTTACAGGTCTTTATAAGTCTTTATAAGTGACATGTGAAAAAATTTCAGAAACCCGACAGGTTAATTACAGAAAAAAAACGTCTTTTCACAATTATCAGTTTTGGTGGCAGCTTAGGATTTTGCAGGGATACAACTGACTGAAACGAGAAGACTCGACGTTAAGTTCAGTGTGTGTGAGATTATTTTTTCTTAAATTCTATAGTTCATCGTTCAATTTAATTTCATAGTGTCCATTTTCTAGCATAGGTTAAAAGTGTACAATGGTTGATGTTAATTGTACAGTTGGGGTGAAATTTTGCGACAACATTTTAATTAAATTGTTTACCCGCTTAGCCACACCACAAAAAATGTTACATCACAAAGCCCGAAACGTTATTAAAATTCTCATTTAAACAAATCATATTTCTAAAGCGTGGCAGTTATGTGTTTTTCAAGAGTAGTTTTGTTTACTCCAGCTTTTAAACGCTGACCGTTTATTTTAAATATCTTTGTAATAACACGCCTGCCATTGAAGAGAGCCTTTTGTCGGCCATGTTGAATTATCTGTCGGCCATTGTTCCTGCGCTGCCTGAAAACAATAAATATTTGCCCTTTGGACAAGCTAGCATACGCAATTCATCAACGTGATGTATGAAGGTAAATAATGGTAACATTAAATAATTGGCTGAAGTTTTGCCTAAATTGTAATACTATAAAGTGATCAATTGCGATTTTCTCTCAGTGCAGTTATTTGTAAGTAAATAGGATATAACTGAATGACTAATAATTAGTTATTAATTTATTGTTTGGCAGAAAATTATAAAAAACAAATCAGAAAATTATGTTTAAATAAAACTTGATATACCCGTATAATACGAAATGTCATTTTTCTTCTGGGTTCGCAAAATATAACCTTTAGAAAGGAAACGCAAATAAAAATTATTTTTAGCGTTTTCATTATTTCTCAATTCGCTAGCATCAAAGCGAGGACGTTTAACAGCTTAGACTATGGAAATATTATCTGTTACCTCTTTAACTTTAATATAACGTTTTTATCGTAAAATTTTAACTACATTAATTTTTATTTAATATTGTATTGTATTCTTTTTTTTTAATTTACAGTTTTAACAAATACAAAAATCGTAAATGATTAAATACATTTTATTTACTGCTATTTGTAATAATGTTAAAAGTGAAACACACCCGGTTTCGTTTATGAAAAAAACATTCATAAATATACGAGGTGTGTTCAAAAGAAAAGGTGAATTTTGAATTTTCGCGGGCTGTGTACATTCGATTATCGATAATTTTTATGTTGGTACACATATGTTTATCATATGTTTGCATTATCAGCCATTTTGGATTAGTGGTTCGTTTTTGACAACTGGAAAGGTTAGTCACGTTTTGGGTGAGCTTCGATTTTTTACTTGTTATTATTTGAGTAAAAAATCGAAAAACATCGATTTTTTGAAGAAATGCTGATAGGGACATAGAAAACAAAGCAAATCTAAAATTTCACTTCATCGGACTGATGATATGCCCCAGAAAACGGCTATCAAGTTCCGACCAAAACTAGGAAATTCCTCCATAGGATTAACAATTATTAACATTTTTTTCTAAAAAGAATATTTTTTTTTGAATAAATTTTGATGAGGACATAGAAAATAAAGCAAATCTAAACTTTCAGTTCAATCGGACTGGTGATGCCTCAGAAAACGAACCTAAATAAAAAATCGAAGAACACCCAAAAACGTGACTAACCTTTCCAGTTGTCAAAAATAAACCACTGATCCAAAATGGCTGATAATGCTAACATATGATGAACATATGTGTTCTAACATAACAAAAAAAATCGATAATCGAATGTACACAGCCCGCGAAAATTCAAAACTCACCTTTTCTTTTGAACACACCTCGTATCGTGATAACGAAAAAAAACTGTTTTCGGCTGTTTCAGTAGATTTTTAGAAGTGCCGAAAGAAGCTATGCTCTCTCCAATTTTGAGACCACTAGTCTATTCCACCCACTCTAATTAATTAATTGCAAAGTAAATGGAATGGAAAAAAGTTTATATAAAATTTGACAAATTATTGCCACTTCGATTTGCAGGAGTCTATTTTCGGGAAATAACAGAAACGAACCCGTTATTTTTGCAAAGGTCAGCAGTTTAATTGACAGCTCGTTAAAGGCTAAATTTGTTGGGTTTTACTGTTTGTTTCCTAGTAGGTTGCCGATACAATGGATTATATTAAATATTACACTTGTGTACTGTGCAAAATAGATTCTTAATTTATGGAAGAAAGCAACCACTTTGTGGCTTGACATTATAATTTAAATGAAAAACTCTCTGTTTTTAGCCACTTTATTATGTTAAGAGAATGACTTAAAACAAAGAATCTTTCAATTATTTTTACAAACAATAATTATTAGCCGGAAACATTCATCCAAATTGAAAAAAACCTTCCGAGAAAAGATAAATGTCGCCGACAGGACTCGAACCTGCACCCTTCTGATTGCCGGTCAGATGCTCTACCGTTGAGCTACGTCGGCTTATCGCAAACCCGCCAAGTTAATCAATATATACTAGTGTTTCATTTAATAATTACTGTATTTTATTATATTTCACCTGTAAACAACCAACTTTATTAGTATGTGAAAGGCTGTAACGGCTAAATCCCTCAATAGATGGCGTCGAGACAAATTATGTCTACATTTTATTGGTGAAAAATGCTTTGACTTGTCAAATATTTATTAATTGATAAACTAAAGTTTTTTAAGACAAGATTTTTGTGCATAGCGCAAAGGGTAACAATTATTTTATAAACAATAATTATTAGCCTGAAACACTCATCAAAATTGAAAAAAAAACCTTCCGAGAAAAGATAAATGTCGCCGACAGGACTCGAACCTGCACCCTTCTGATTGCCGGTCAGATGCTCTACCGTTGAGCTACGTCGGCTTATCGCAAACCCTCCAAGTTAATCAATATATACTATTGTTTCATTCAATAATTGCTGTTATTTATTACCCTTTGCGCTATGCACAAAAATCTTGTCTTAAAAACTTTAGTTTATCAATTAATAAAGAATCTTTCAATTAAATTCTATAATTTGTTCTTGTTAAACTTTGACTACTTTAAAGATGATTATATTTAGTCCAAAAGATTGAATTATTTTGTTTTCGAATTGGGTTAAACCCTAAATCAGTTAAATTACAAATCTATTCTACTAAAACAGATCAATTTGATTTGAAGTAATCCATTTCAACCATTTTCGAATAGATAACAACACGCAGAAAACCAATCCAATTCGTGTATGAGCTCTAATGGATTTCAGACTAAAGTTGTGATTGATAAAAATAAATCTATATACTCGAAGACAAAGAGAGTTTTTACTTTTGGTTGTCACAGCTCAATTTTTAAAGGAATTATAGTGTTTTTAGTTTATGGCTTGCAATTTACCGAAAAGCATTAACCAAGGGGCACCTTAAGTATAACAAAAAACCTTGCTTAAAAAATGTAAAAAGGCTGTACGTAATAATTTCGTTTCCTTTGCCCCTTTTGTACAATTTCTATGAAACTTATGTTCGACTTTACGAATTGTTTAAATTTATGACACTTCCATTATTTTAAATGGGCCCCGCCATTCTGAAGAAAGTTTCTAACATTTATTTTGGGAATGGGATAATTTAGAACGTGGAGTTGAGAATAACGTAGATGCCGCTAATTATCAGATAATAATGTTATAAATAATACCTACGCCATAAATAAAAGCATTATTGTTTCATTGTCTATTGAACAAATATGATGGTCTCCTTGATTGTATATCTACTTGATAGCTGCGGGTGCCTTTAAAATTATTTTAGTGTTACTTTTATATTAAGTCTATCCTCACTTTAACAAAACTGTACTTTATTTTATTTCTCAATTTGTTTAATACTTGCTGATATTTTTATAATACCGATATTTTTTATAATATTATTTAAATCAATATTATGAAATAGGACTCTAGTATTTCTACAACAAAACTGTTATGCTGTTTTCATATATTTTTTAATACTTTTCCAACTCGTGTACCTTGATCACAACACGCATACACCTATATTGTTCTAATTTTGCGCTACATTTGTGTGATGATTGTTTTTTTTATTGTTGTGTAATATAATATTGTTGAACTAAACTCCTGCTGACAAGTTACTTGCAGTGGCTTAGCGGGTACAAGTTCCCATTGTACGTAATTAGTTATATTAAAATAAAAAATAAAAAATTAATAATTTACGAAAATTAAGTAAAAAAAGCCCTTTGATAGATGGATTTGACAACCACTTCTGGGTTGGAATAAAAAAATTCCAGATTAACCTAGTTGATTGGCGAAGAGGGTAGTTCATCTCATTGACAATTCATTATTAACAAATCGATTGCAATCTCTAAAACGCTAATTTAGAAATCCTAATTATGTTTTACAAGTTTTGTGTACAAATGTACAACTTATTTGCAATTGAAGTCGATATTATGATAACGAGTTCGCCTTCCTCCCGCCCCAGCCTTGTAACGTCGCCCAACCGAGTGGTGACAAGTTTCACTTCCATTACACTTTACGCAATGAAGTTTTCATCAGACACCACTTAAAAATATAAACATAAACTGTTTTGCACCGCAAAATAATTATTTGCCTCTTGTTAACCAGCTTTGATTAAAACCAATACTTATCAAAAGTAGCTCGCTAATGAAACTTGGTTACAAGCAATAATGACTCGTAAAAAGTTAAATTAGAATTCGTGTGATGAAAAAATTATAACATGCTGAACATAATTTTTTTCTGTTACACTTTAACTTTGCTTAAAGCTTACTAGTTTCTGATACATACTAGATTGTTTTACTAAAACTCCCTAATTGTAAACTGAAATAAAGTGGATTATTAAAAGGATATATTATTTTGTTTGAAAAGTTTCATCCACTATGTACTTTTGTTACTTCATTTTATTACTGCGCTACGGGTTTCGAAACATCCGTGTCATTCACTAGCGTTCTTAAAATTAACTTAAATTAAACTACAGAAAATAATTACAGAAATAATTAGACATTATTAGGTGAGGATAGTGGGAGTGGTGATTTCGAAGGGGGAAGGGTGGTTGGAGGGGTCAAAATAACTAGGAAACATGGCTAACAAAGGTGATTTACAGGGTGCTATTATTTTGTTTACTTAATTTTTCTTTCTGTAGTTTCTAAGGCGCAAAATATAAAACGTGTTTTAATATTTTAATGTTTAAACTTAGTTTTGTCTCTATTGAAGCTATGGCCTGTCTCAATAAATGATTAGCAAACTCGGCATAGTTATTAATGCCCAAGAAATTCAAAAAAAAAATGAAAGATACATTTTTTTTAAATTTTGTAGTTTTACGATTTTTGTATTTCTGGTTATGTATTGTAAATAAAAATAGTTTGTTAAGTTTTTTTTTGTTATAATTTTAATGTTATTCTAGTGCTATTGCGTATTATTGTTACATCCTTGACAAAACAAAATAGGTACATCCTTTTGCCAAACGACTGATTGACACCGGGTCGAACCTGACGGTTAGAATTAGAGAATTGTCTTAAAACTTATTCTTATTTAAACATCGGTCTGCGATACGATTATTTATTTATTTTTAAGAAAAAAACTGGTTTTAGTATAAATATATACACAAAGGAAGTTTAAAAAAAGGTAAGCCAACAAAGTTTTTTTGTGCTAACAGAAAAAACGAAATAAGACGGAAGTCGGGAGATGAAGAGGAAGATAGGATCGGGACAGGAGGTGCTCTCTTTTGAAAGGGTATTGTGAAGAATGTCGATATTGTGAAAGTGTGTATTATATTGCGCACAAATACGATAAATTGGAGAATTTATCCTAAGCATGCATTCGGGCAAACGAAAAAAATCTGTTTGTCGGGTTGGTCTTGACAGTATGTGAATTTTTATAAAGTTATAAATAACAACCTAACGAATCCACTCATTTTGATCACTGAGCAGGCACAGAGTTGTTTTATTACGTGATAGCTATTTCGCTATTCGAAGACGTTATTAAACAGTTGCTCGGCCAAATACGGTTACGTTTCGTAACTCTTTCTCAGTGTTTTTGGATAAAAACACTCGTAATGAAACTTGTAATGAAATGAGCCGTGTATTTTTGCCTACGGCGCTTACTTTTAACTTTCAAACGTAATAATATATCGAATGGACCTACAAATAAAAAATACTTTACTGATTTTAAATTTTTAATTAAACCTATAATAGATTGGAAGGGTTAAAGCATCCATTATTTTCTCTGTTTCTTGTTTTATTTTAAGTAGAGGTATTATACAATGAACACTGACTAAGACAGTAAAGTCACTTGTTACGAACATGGTCGTAGATCGCCTGAAATTCTCCATCATATTGCGATTATGATCCTTAGTAAGGGTTTAACTTTAATATTATTATTTTAACGACTTTCAATACAAAGGTTGTTTTTTGTATTGTATAAAATTAATTACTTAATAAATTAAATAATATTATAAAACGAAATATCAGGAAGTATTAAACAAATTGAGAAATAAAAAAAATGTAGTGCAGTTTTCTCACAGTGAGGATAGACTTAATATAATAGTAGTACGTACATAATTTTAAAGATACCCGCAGCTATCAAGGAGATAAGCAATCAAGGTGACCATATTCGTTCAATAGACAATGTAATAAAGAGCAAAGTGGCGTAAATACAGCAGATATCACGGAGCTATACAATCAAGGAGACCGTCTTATTTGTTACCATCAATACGCAAGGTTACGTCCCAAAAGCCAACACTTTAACATCATTGAGAATTTCTTCATAGAGTAATTGTTTTTAAGTTCGTATGGTATCTTGTTAAATATAAATGGTAATATATATCCAAGGGTTCGTTGACCATATTAAGAAGTAATATCATTTCAAGGGAAGATCCTTGGCTCTGAAGCAGGTTTGAAGGCAGGCGGCGCTATTTGCCATTTTACAAAGTCAAAGTTTCTTTCTGTATTACCCCTAATTGGGGTATCATATACTCTAATATACACGATAGAAATTATTGGTATCTTCGGTGTCAGTATTACATCTGATGTATTTTAACTGTCGAAGAAATAAACTGACAACAAAAACTCAAAGTGGAAGCGATATATTATGTCTCCCTCGCTTATCTTTGGCTAATCGAAGCGTCGAAACCCTGGGGTGAATTTGAGGAAAAGGGGTGAGAAAGTGAAATATGCTGAATATCGCAACCTGGAATTTATGTTTTCTGTCGTATGTAAGATCACGTATTCAAGCTAAATTACGTTTTATTACTTTACAAGTCGGGTACGTGGGAGTAAGTGCTCACGTTTATTATTAAATTTATAGCGGATAAGTGAGAATCGATATTATTTTTTGTGAGCCATCCAAATGTGAGATTATTTTCATTACCTTTGTAGGAAATTCGATTTAACCTTTCGGAGAGGGGGAATCCCGTTCTACGTAATTCCTTACATCCGGTGATGAAAGAATTATAGGGGTAAAATAACATATTTTTTAATACTACAACATAATAATAAATGTTTTGGCATCTTATAAAAAGTGGGCATTTACCCAACGCTAATACTAAAACAGTTTATTTTTACATATTTTACTCGTATGACCATTAAAATGATGACCCGAAATAAGCTCAGTCTAAAACTTATTAAAAATCTATTTAAAAACGTATTACACATTACAGCGCGTGACGTTTGAAACTAACTATAGTATAAATAGTAGGTACTCGTCTAACAAAAATCTAGTATTATTTTCAAATATACGTTAAAATACTAATACAGTATTCCTTCAAACGTGTTTTTTTTGTTTCAATGTGATATTTATTTATCGTACACTTAAATCTATTAAAAAACAAAACCTTTTTTTTACTCGTGTAATTCAAGTAGGTGTAATTCTCTCCACGTGTAATTAATAATAATAATAATACTTAGACGATTTATATAGCGCCGTTTTTGTGAAAATTTCCATGTGTAATTTCTCACACTGTTTAAGTCTGACACATTTGTTTTTTTTTTTTGTTTTTATTTTATATAGACATATATATATATATAGATGTAGTTTGTAACCATTTCTGTAATTTTAAGTTCCCTTTAGACAAACTACAAAAAAGTATTCAATTTTTATTTTTTATAACTTATTGAAGTTTGTAAACCTCATTGTAATATGTAATCATTGAAGAAGATAATATTAACACATCCCAAATGAACCACGAAACCGAAAAAACAACAGAAATTAAAAAGATTTCAGTCGCATCTGGGACTCGAACCCAGGACCTCTACCTATCCGGGGTAACCGCTTAACCAACTTAGCTAATGAGACCAGTTCAATTTACGCCATTTACACCGATATTATACTTCAAGTTCAAGATTTGTTAATATTATCCTCCATTTTTATAAATCCCATATTATTGGCTGCTATCCTTATGATGATTGCAAAGTTTCATCCCGAACTCAATTGCAATCGGAATAGAGTCTCGGATATACCTACCCGATTTTTATTTATATGAGACATCTATTGACTTATTTTACAAGTCTGGAAAGAAATATTCAATTTTAATTTTTTATAACTTATTGAAGTTTGTAAACCTCATTGTAATATTTAATCATTGAATCTTTAATGATTAAATATTACAGATGCGACTGAAATCTTTTTAATTTCTGTTGTTTTTTTCGGTTTCGTGGTTCATTTGGGATGTGTTAATATTATCTTCTTCAATGATTAAATACAAAAAAGTAATTTATGGGGACTTTTTTGCATTGTGTTTGTAATATATAAATAATATATATATTTTAAATGTCCAAACCCAATAGGTTAATTGAAAAAATAAAATATAAAAGTTTTTTTTACCAATGAATAAAAAATGTAATATATCAAAACATAAAAGTGTAAATAATATTTTTTACATTAACTTAATTACAAAATTTATTATTACTGAAAATAACTCTAAAACCAACTCACATTAATTCTATATCATAAATATGTTAACACCTCAGTACAGGTTCTCCTAGTGAGGAGTTCATGATACGCTATTATATACCAATGATTTACAGTACAAATACATCATTCTATATAATAATTGCTTATAATTATTTTCAAAATGGTCTGTAAATAAATAGAAATGAATAAATAAATCGCCGTTTTTGTAGCTAGCTTTCAAAAGTGTTGGCACAAAAATTAAAACAGCTTCAATGCAAAGCTAGCATGTCGTTTGTGGAACAATCGATTTTTTTAATGTAAATACTGACGCAATTGCCCCATGGAAATCTTAATTTTTTTAATCATAAACAATAAACACATGTTACATAAAAATTATCTATCATATAAATCTTTATACAGATGGTTTAGGAATATTTAATTTTTATGATTCTATACTACATAAACGCATTAAGAAAGTCCCATTTTAACCACTTAGCTGATTTCAGCGGCACATAAAGGAATTAAACAACCCTTTTGATGCGCCCCATGCGTTATATTTAAAGATGCGCCCCTAGCGGCCACTTCACGCATTACCCAACAATATAAACCTTGCGAATCTACTTCGTTTGACTGACTTATCAAGGGTAGAGGAAATCACCATTGATTGCGCTGCAAAGGGGAAATTTCCAGAACATTAATGATTGGTTGTGAATGAACAACCCCATCGATTGTTTAGATTCGTGCCTGCCATAGCAATATCCGTAATATATTGCGTATTTAGTGTCAACCAGTGACATGTAGTGGGGCATATAGAGGTACAGGCAAATCAATTTGAAGAATGCGGGTTTGAATGTAATGTGAATACCGCGCAAAAGTCCCAACCGTCTGGAGCTCGTGAGACTATGGCATTCCCAATTAAGAAATTTGTGAGGCTGAAGATAGTGGGGATGGGAAGAAGTGGAAGAGGAGGATGGAGAAATACCTGGCTATTCAGATCTGGTTACCAAATACGGTTAAAGCCAGTTCAATTCTGAATGGCGGTCGTTCACGAGGGCGATACTGAAAGTATTTTCCAG
Organism: Halesus radiatus; assembly: GCA_022606495.2. Taxonomy (NCBI): domain Eukaryota; kingdom Metazoa; phylum Arthropoda; class Insecta; order Trichoptera; family Limnephilidae; genus Halesus; species Halesus radiatus. Next base: position 94,250 of record JAHDVE020010637.1, read on the forward strand.
TCTGGAACGTGTGCAAATATCCTTTATGTTACTTTTAATGATTTAATTGTGAAACAACATTAATTAATTAAATTAAATTTACTTTCGCATACCGGGATTTGAACCCGCGACCTTCGGCTTCATAGGCCATTATGCACACCGATAGTGGTTCAAATTGGTTCGAAATAGTTTGGAACGCCCCTCAGCAATCCCTCATCACCCGCAGCAGTCTTACGATACAGTACACCACTACACAAGCAAGATTCTCTTTAAAATCTTTCTTCTGTACCTAGCTACCTATTTATAATTAAAAATAAAAGGCGATTGAATATAAAGACGAAAAATAAACCTTCACTAAAGTAGCCGCAATCGTATAATTTGATGGATCGAAATTAGAAAACAAACTCAAAACGTAAAAAACGTTAATTAAAATAGAGTTTAAATTCCGGTTCGGGAAAATATCAATTTCCGTTGTGATTTTTCAAATAAGTAAAATTTGATTAGAAATTTTCAGAAACAGATATCATCACACGAAAGAATACAGAATATGCACTAGAAGAGCTTTCAATGTAGATTTAAATGGAAGCCGGTGTGTCTTTGACTCAGTACCTTTTAATTCTACCTCCGAGAAAGCCAATGAAAATTTGATAAAAATTACTCTTTTTGATAAAATTAATAAGAAGTGCTTTGTTTACATTTCTGCAGTGTTTAATATATAAATATCAACATGTTTCAGATGCAAAGCTTCTCTCATCAGGATACATAGTACTATGAGGGAAGCTCGGCTTCTGAAACATGTTGATATTTATATTTTATACAGTGTAATGGTGTTAACAAAGTACTTCTTATTAACCGCCCGCCTTTTAGGTTATTAATCAAAAATTTGGTAAAAAACGTCGATTTTTTTCATCAGATTTCGCAATAACAATACTTGTGAGTAGTGACGTAATTTGTTTGGGAGAGAGGGAGAAAACACCCGAACACATTCGTTAGCTCCGGCTGACCTCGAAATACTAAACGAGATCACGCAGGAACAAACTTGACGTAAACGAATGTTTTGTGGGTTTCAGGTATAGCATTTTTTATACCTGAACGTACGGGATACGGCTTGTTGCGTTCGGGAAATAATATAACGACCGTATCACGTACGTTCGTATAGGTAGGGCGGTTAATATTATTAATGATGATGCCACAAAATAATTATAAACATATTGAAGAAATAATTTTTGCATTAAAAATTTGTATCTAAAAAATAAATGCCAGGTTTTGTATCATGCAATATTAATAATAATAATAATTGGATGAGTTTTATAGCGCCGTTTTTTGTGAAAAATCACCTCAAGGGCGCAACACGCCCATAACGCATTTCTTGTGGTCTTCTTTGCTCCATGTCGCACACCCATTCGATGCTTATTTTTTTTTGGTAAATAGGTTTGTTTATATTGCTGCTTATATTTTTAAATTAAATTACCAGATATTCAATACGGAAATGCGGGAAAAATACGTTACACCAGAATATTGTGATTTTATTGCGATTATGTGTAATAGTGTTGTCAATAAAATTGAAAACATCACGTGTTAACAGGAGCAACCCAGCTCTAATCAAATAGGATTTATCTATAAAAATAAACCTGGAGGCTTATAATATTATTAAATTAATCCTCTTTGCATAAATTCCAAGCGCCATTCCTTTTCCTCTCAACTCTCATCTGTCCTCCGCCCACCCTCCTCACTCTCCTTCCCACCCCCGCTTCCACCCTCCACCCTGCCCCACTCCCTTCTATCTCATCTATTTACATAAATTCTTCATTCTCCAGCTGCATAGCGATGTCGGCTGCATGACGTCAAATGGAGAATTAATGGCGACGGGACTTTATTTGAATTTATGGGCGATATTTTAACATTTTGGCGCGTGTGACGCTAGTTGACCGCAGCTTCCGGTGGAAGTGATATGTCTTCTGACGTCCGGTAGTTAGTTGATTAGATCGGGTAGGTGAATATTTTCAAAAACGGCAATTATAAATTGTTAAAAAAGATAAAATATAAAAATTATGGATTTTCCTGATATTATGGAGTCACCCGTTATCCACCGATTGAAGGGCTCGCCTATGAAGCGCGTATGTATAAAATATGTGAACATTGTATTGTTTTTCGGTACTTTTAACAAACTAGAACAAAGAAAATATTTTCGGCACTGCCCCATAGATTATTTTCATCATAATGTAATGGGTATATGAAATATCGTCACCATAACATGTAATTCCTCTTTTTTTTAAATTATAATTATCGAAAAAAAACTCAGGCCAAGCCGGATATCGGTATTCTCATAAAATCGCACCGACAACCCCTACAAGATCCATAGGTAGCATATTTCAATAAACCTTTAACAAATAAATGTATTACACTTTTTGATCCTGTTAAGTATATTACATGATGGAAAACACGTGTTCGAACACGGCCCGCTCCTGTCCTCTGCGCCACCTACGTGCAAATGAACATACTCGTTCCACAGTCGTATATTCGAGAATTCATTTCACCGCTGAAATTCAGGTGGTATTCCAGCCATGCGATGTGCCACTCAACCCCAAGCCGCAGGACTTGCCTCCCAACCACCCACCCTTCCTACCCCGTACCCACTCATAATAGAGCCTACTCTCTTTCTCCTAACAGAATGTCGGTATGAACACAGAGAGCGGACAATTTTCACCTAAAAATGTTCTCTAAAATTATCACCTTTATCAAAAAAGGTTTCTGAGATTATTTTGCGGCTTATAGTGGCTTTGAGACGTTACGTGTTTCACTTGCAGGATGATTACACTTTAGGACAACAATTCTACGATTCTAATTTGATTTTTAAACTACGTAAACTACAATCATTATTATTTGTAGTTGTGCTCTTAGTACTACCATTAAAACTTTTTTCTATAAAACGTTCTGCTTAAATTTTTAAATTTTCATTCAAAATGAGATTTTGGATCGAGTTTCAGCTCTTTTCCATCGAAGGATATGTTTTTTTTGTAATTTAAACATAATAAAATAACTAGTATCGTTCAGTTATAAAAAAACAACATAAATCACGTTCTTACAAGTAAGTTGCTAAAAAAAATAATCAATAACGTTGTGGAAAATTAATTAATAGAATGTAATGAATAAAAAATCAGGCAATCGAACAAAATGTCAAAGGAAAATCGTAAAATATAAATATAAAATATTTTTGCAAATTTTATATTAATTCTCAAAAAAAATTATCCACGGCTGTAGTATACGAAATAAAGACCTAAAAATTCTGAATTCTAGAGAAAAATTAATAGAAATCAACACAGACATAACCATTCTACAATACGAAGAAATTAAATAAGACTTCCCTTTCGAAAGGAAACAAAATCCTAAAACTCATTACTATATAGAGCCATGAAGAGCTTACAAGAAATACCGGCCAATATAAAAGAAGAGGTAAATGTTTTGAAATTTAAGAAGGAAGTGGCGAAATACGTAAAGTCCAATTTTTAATGTCGTAATTTTTAAAGTTTGATTTATAATTCTTAATTGTAAATTGTAAAAATGTTTGTGTGTAGATATTATTTTCGTATATGTAACCAATGTACATGTGTTTTATTTTAAGTTGAATAAATAAATAAAATAATTTAGTGGAATTGAACAAGATTACATGTGTTTTATTTTAAGTTAAATAAATAAATAAAATAATTTAGTGGAATTGAACAAGATTGAAGCTGATTGATTCATTTAAATATGTTCATTAAAAGAAGTAAAATTTTGTAAGACGACCATTGTGCGGTTTGAGCTGATAATATTTAATTCACTCTTCAAGCGATTCTTCAATAAGTTAATCATAAATCAGTTATTATTTTTTTGGCATTGATTTCATCTTTCTGCAATATTATTTCAAGTCAATCGGTTCTCTTCCAATTCTCATAAGATTGAGATCACTCTTTCAGGTTCAGATTCGCCATCGACAGATAACCTCTTTTAGAGTTCAGAACTGTAATAACTGGAAATATGAAAGCTGGCGGGCTTTAGATAAAGACCGCGAGCTTTGGGACATCGCTGAATAAAAGGGATTTTGCCCGAAAGCTTTTCTGACCTCTGCCCTCAACTTTCAATGCAAACACAATGTATAAACTAACGTCTGTATAATATAAAGATTTTTTTAACGTTGTGTTTAGGATTTATTCTAGAGATGTCTTAAATAGGACAATATTTTTAAAATTATTCAGTTTGTGCGGATTTCTAGGGAAGAACTTTTGATAATTGTAAGGGTGTAGAGCTAGTAAATATAATAATATGAATGTAAAATTCTGCATGGATGAATAAAACTGTTGGTTTTTCCACTTTAAATTATAAAAATAAGCCTAAGATTAAGTATCAAGGGCGGAAAACGATCTCTCCATCTGTAAATGTCAGATATACTCAATAGGTTTATTATTATTGTTGTTTTTGGTTGAACGAATACAACTAAAGGCGAAGAAGGTTGATGAAAAAGCTGGCATCCTATAAAATATATGAAATATTCAAGGTGAGAAAAAACCCTCCTTTCTGGCATCTTTATTCGCGTATCATCAAAACAGTGAGAACTATTTTTACCTTTTGAAGACATTTTTCGCTTACACCGAATATATTATCTATCCTGAAATTGTTCCGCTAAGGAAAACAGCTACCAAATAACGCCACGAAAAATGTTTCCTTCTTCAAAATAAGACGTAATTCAGGCTCTTTTCTCTTTTGTGCCATCCTGACTGGAAGGAAGCCATCAAACCTTCCAGGAAAAATGATATGAGGACGCATCGATCATCCCTTTTGAAGAGTGGAGTGTTTCACGTTTGAAGGGAGAAGGTTTCTTTTCCATTCACTGCGGAGAAGGTACGTCATTATCTCGTATCGAAGGGGTATGAACTCCACAGGTTTATCGATTTTCATCCCCCCCGTGTGTTAACAGGGTGCGCCAAATGTTCTCATGGCTAAATATACTGACTTCGCCGCCGTATTGAATTGTTTGCTATCGAATGAAGCTATTACATATACAGCATACGCGTATGAGTATGTATAACCTATACAACATGATAGAGAATAATATGACAAAAGTCTTATTGAATATTTCATTATTTGTCAAATGGGATCGAATTATTCGATTGTTCGAGTAAAAGCATAGTTAATGAGTTTTTTTTAAATACCTTTTAATATGCTCGTTTCCATATTTCATATTTACGTCCTTTTTTATATTACTGTTCAGCAAAAGAACGCTGTCTAAGGTATAATATTACGTATGGTCTCATTTTATATATCGAGATTATACTCGATAAAGTAAACATTTCATTAAACATGACAAGCTTTTATTATTGTATTAAATTGAAAACGATTTCTGAATGAACGCATTTCTATAAATAAACTTGTCCAGTTTTATTTCTTCATTTACAATATATGAACTTTTTACAATGTTTTTTCAATTTTATCATTGAGTTTTTAATGGTTTAAGTCAGAAAATCTGTACCATCAAACAATAATGTTTATAAAAAAATGAAATGAAAATTACTTTGTAATCACCACTTTATTAAAATATACATATCAACCATGTTTCGATATCGATACTTTCCTCATCAGGAGTATACAGAATACTAAAAAATTACATTATCAAGTGATAAAATTTGAACATGTAAGAATTGACAAATTTTAAACATATACAAAAATTGATTTAAGTAGGTAATAATTAATCAAAAATTTTAATAAAAAAAAATTATAAAACATTCAATACATTAGAAATTATTTTTATTATTAATATTAAAATGAAAATGAATTCAAGAGATAGCTATTTGAAAAAAAAACATGTATTTGATGATTAATTATATTTAAGTGACTATTAACACTTTTTCTAATTTCTAAAATTTGCAAATTTGTCTAATTGTAAACCGGTTTTATTTGTATGCAAAAATTTTAAACCTTTATTTATATCAATAAAGTGGTGATTATAAAGTATTTTTTAATTCTTTTATTAATAATGACGCCATAAAGTTTACATCAATATTTTGAAGAAATTGTAATAATGTGATTTAATGCATTCATTTTTTTTTTAAAGAAAAACATTTTCATGTTTCCTTCGTTTTATAGAATTATTGTTATTGATTTTATTTATTTAGCCTTCAAAATTGCGATGAAGTCAATATTGTAAATGAACTATAAAACACCATATAATATTTCTGGTATATATTTGAACTTCAATTTGTAAGGTTTTGAATAGACTCTTTTGAATACAATGGTTTTTCATGAAGCATTTTGATTATCTCCTGGCCTTTGTTGGGCGAATGGATTACTTTTTATGACTATTTCCCAAAAGTTAACAAAAAACGACAGAAATGGTCTCAAAATGTCATTTTTATTTAATATTTTATTTTATTGTGGTTGAGGGAGTATTTTTTTAATTCGTTATTAATATCATAAAGTCCGTCGTTGACAGTACTGATTCATATGTAATACACACTTTAATAGACCACTAGGCAGATATTTTAATGAGAGATTTCTTGAACAAACTACCAACAATTTTATACGATTAATAGTCTCTTTTACTGCGGCTAATTCTATGAACAAGTAGATTTTTAAGTAGTCGTCTTTTAACCGTTTTTCAGCTGGATTACAAAACTATGCCAACTGTCATAGAAAATTAGAACGAAGATCAATGTGCATTAGAGCAAAGATGATCTCTCGAAGATTCATTAGGAGGTCGAATTTTTTTTTGTAATATTATTCTTTTTCACTTTCAATCTTTAATATATTGTACTGAAGACTAACAGCGGTAGATGCAAAAGATTAAAGGTTATTAATGTTGTTATAAAGGAAATAAGGTCATGTTAATCAAAGAATTGTTGGGATTCGAATGAACGCAAACCCCCAAGAATTGGCAAAATTTGAAATATTCGGGGCGCCCTGTGTTCAAATCTGGATGACACAAGGTAAATGAAGAAAAATATTATATTATGAAAAAGTTGACGATAACATCAATAGCACTAACTGCGTGGGCCGTTAAATACTGAAAAGTAAATCTTTCAAACGTATTAAAAATAACAGTCATATTGCAACAAGTGTTCTTGGTCGGCGTTCCGAAACTTAACGCACGCAAAAATGAACTGAGAAAATTAAGGGTTCAAATATGAATGCCTGAATACTGATCAAGAAGAAGGGGAGAAGAATAATCACTTAAAGTTTGTATAAAAAAAATAAACCTGTTTTGATAATTTCAACTAGTTTGAAAATACAACACTCTTTTATTTTTTTAAATAAAATAAATTCAGGCAACAAAGACCCCTTTGTCTGCCTTGTACACGCGAGTATATGCAAATCTTCAGACGATGCGACAGTTTCCGCATCCGCTTAGAGTAAATTATTCCCGCCATTCTTCTCCTACCTCTATCTTTGCCTTTTGTATCCGAAAACCCCTAAATCACGTTCATAGCTTCATTCAAAGGAATTTAAATATAGACGACCTTTTCAAAAGCCACCTGAGGTGGTTTAAACAAAAACGTATTTTTGGGCCCAATTTTAAATGTATTTGAAAATTCAGTGAAACTGTTGAAATCGCCGATAGTTCTTCGAAAATCCCATCAAGGAAGTTAATTTCTATAATTTCGCAAGGCTAATTATTATAACTTCCTCTGCGTAGTAATAATGTGAAAACTTCTAAAACATTCTCGCAACATTTGCCTTCCGACAGCATAAATCAACACCATCATAATTATCACGTAACTTTTAATGACTACAGCTTAATGCCTTCCTAATTGTCCCAAATTATCGTAAAACTGATCTTTGTTTTTTTATGTTCTCGATACGCCCAAAACGTTGAATTTCAATAGCATTGTTGGTTTTCGTAGCTCGTTTTGATGAACAAACCAGTCTTCCTCTTTGTGTTCGGCAATAATAATAAACAACGGTTTGAATTTACCATAAACACAGGACAAAATAAACTGTTTGTCGCAGAGATGAAGAAAATAAAGCTTGACATGTATAACTTTGCAGACCAGTAACATCGCAACCAAAGATATTATGAATGCCAGCACAAAAAATATCCCTAGGCATAAGCTTTACTTGGAACAGAGAATAATTTTGGATATATTTTAATTTCATTAAGAATTTAACGGTCAGCACCCAAAAATACGCAGTTTGTAGGTTGCTAAATCAAAAAATACTACGGTTCATTTATCTGTTAATTCTATATGGGTAATAAGTAAAATGTATAAGGTTCAAAAAAAAATAATCTTCAAAGTGTAATATTAAAATTCTATATGAAATATCTACTGACATTTTAGTTAAAACGTTCAAGATTCCTCTCACTGGTTATCAAACTCCGTCAATTTTATTTTAGACATTTTGGGACGTATTTTAGAGAATTTAAGGAGGATTGAGTTTCCTGTTTTTTTTTGTCTTTAGAAACCTTATATATTTTCGTGGCTACCTGTATAGAATTTATATATAAATCATTTGTAGTATTACTTTAATTAGCAACCTGCAGAGTGATGTTTAGGGCCAATTTTGAGTGCTGGCAAAAAAAATATTGTTATTAAATTCCATTATTTTATCCATCGCACACAATCTGCATAAACATAAAAATTAAATGAATTGAAAAACAGTAACTGAACAAAAATAATAAACGCTTTTTTATGTAGGTATTCGTAAGATTCAGAAATGATAATGTGGTTGGTTCCTACCTTAATTGCTATTTATCCAGTGTGCTGTCGTTCGCCAGAAGCAAAACTGTTTTCGTGGAATCAGTTTCGTTCATATGGACATCATTCGGTAAGTGCTTGGTTATACTTGTGCCTTTAAACCTTTATTTCACCAATATTACAATAAAAAAATCAATCTTTATATTCTTCGTTGTTTACAGTTTACATAATATACAATTTTCGTGTTGGTAGTTTCAATCGTAACAGTACTTAATTTTCGCATAGGTATCTAACAACTCAACTTAAACCGGTGGCAACTGGTTTAAAACTGGAATAATCGCGACTTTTATAAGTTATCGATGTCCATGAATATCAAATCTTTCGGAAAATTGTTTCAGGCATCTCTTAGTTTTTTTACAATTGTATCACTTTATACGATAAAACAATTAAAGTTGACGAAGCCGAAATGAAACTATTTTGGCAGCCGAATAATAAAACAGCTTATTTCTAATTTTGAAACTGTCAATTCGCAATAAAACAAATTTCAAGTCATAAATAAAAACAATATTGGAAAGCAGGGGAACTCCTTCCAGACATTGCTGCTATATACAATATGCCATAGATTTTGTTTTAATTGTGCCAGTCTGACGATGCCCGTGATAGGATGAAACCGGTCCGGTCGAAATTAAATAAGTGCAAAAAAGTTACAAAGGTTTTTTAATTAAAAAAATAATTTTAAAATAAAGCTTCTTTTGTTCTCCTTCTGGCCGCCTGCAAAGTTCCTCGCGTCAAGCTGTACCAGCCTATATTTAAAAAAAGGAATAGAATTTCCCTCACCTCTTTAAGAAAAAAGAAAAGCCATTAAATAAAACAGAACTTGTGGTTCTCTAGCTTCCTAAAATATGTCTGTAAATTTTAAGTTTTAAATAACAAGCTCCCGTTAGACAAAAAAAAATTATATTAATTTTACAAGGTAACTTTCCCCTATCGATAAATAGTTCAAGGAGATTTTTTTGATTACCAACCTGCTTTCACCATTAAATATATTTTTGCCTTTAATTCTCGTGAATTACTTGACAGAAATAGAACCTCGTTCCATGAATATTTAATATTTTCTTTCAACGATCCTTAAAATGACTCCCGCACCTTCCCTTTGATCTCTGACCGCACGTAATTTATATCAACGTGCTTCAATTTGCATAGTAATTTTTTTTATATGATCGCAAACTTGTTTTATTTTTTCGACGAAACTGGTTAATTAAATTAGGCTTGCGTAATGTTGGTACCATTTTTTTTTTTCTAAATACTGCAGAAGAACGTCACTGTCTGGAGCGAGTAGCACTTTAATCTGGAGATCGCTTTAGGTCACTGGAGAGATAACACAGATACACTGTTGTGGGCGAGTCCGTGTTCCTGAAGTATGCTCAATTTTCGAGTCGATAGGTCTCGGAGAAAGTGAAGAAGGTTAGGAAGTACCTGGGTATTTAAATGAAGTTACTTAATGTAGTCAAACCCATCGCAAGCAACACTTCGAATCTTGATAGCTATCTCTCTCCGAAGACATGAGAGATGGGCGGGCTAGACGGAGAAAGCAGTCATAACGAATAATTGCAATATTGAACCCATTATAGCTGTGTCAAGTAATTCACGAGATATCTCTCGGTGCGTCAGTCCTGGATGCTCCCTGGAGCGAGCTGTGGTGTGAACACGTTCGTAGCAACCTAGTAAATTTGTTCTGTGAAAATGACATTGACGTATACAAATGGAGTAAACATCAGTGTTCGAAATATGGCAACATAAATGAGGCCAATTGGCTACGTCGAGATACCAGGGGCTTCAGTCGATTACAAGCGCTCGCCGGGGTGCATGGCTGCACAAGTCGTTCTAGAAAAAATAGTAAAAGCAATGGTGTAACCTTTCATCGGTTTTACTATAATCAGTATATTGTAAATTGGCCTTATTATCGCAAAAAAAAAACTCGAAAGAGCATTGGAAGTCGGCACGCGCCGTCGGCAAGAAATGCTTCGGACCGCCGCGCGGCCGGCAATGCGTTCCGTTTGTTCGCAGTTGGAAGGATTCGGTCAACATCGACAACTGCTTCATTCCCTTTCGTACTTCACGTGCGGGAACAACTTTTAACTACTATCGACTGACAACCGGCTTCTTTTTTTTATTTTCAAATGGAAAAAATAAATTAAGAGGCTGGTAATGCGAATAAAAAGTTTAATTTGATAATAATAGACCATCGAATAAAACCGATAAACCTAAAAGACACTTGCTAAAACGACAGACAACCGTGACTACTACTGCACCATCTGCAAAGGACCTTATACACACCACACCCACCGATTGAAGTGTGCCGCTTGCCAAGAATGTAAATGTAGACACGTACATGTGTAATTTCGTCCGTGTGTAGTTCTGGCAGTGTAATATTAGTACGCGAAATTCACGGCTGTGTAATTTAGTCATGTAATAATAATAATAATTGGATTACTTCTATAGCGCCGTTTTCATGGGAAAATCCACCCCAAGGGCAACCATTTACAGGGGAAATATAATAAAAACAGTAATTATTGAATGAAACACTAGTATATATTGATTAACTTGGCGGGTTTGCGATAAGCCGACGTAGCTCAACGGTAGAGCAGCTGACCGGCAATCAGAAGGCTGCAGGTTCGAGGCCTGTCGGCGACATTTATCTTTTCTCGGAAGGTTTTTTCAATTTGGATGAGTGTTTCAGGCTAATAATTATTGTTTATAAAAATAGTTTTTTTAATGTTTTGTGTTCCCTCATCGTCACTTCCATCATGTTTGTCTCTCATCCAAACACATCTGAAGAAATGTGTTGCTATGAATTCATATTAGACCTAAAGATTTCTTCGTC